>WNWK01013834.1:0-53768 GCA_009830355.1 Cherax destructor | reverse complement strand
GGGGGTGGAGATTGAGTTTCTTTCCCACCCTCTTTTTTTTAAAATATTTTAAAAAAAAAAAAATATATATATATATATATATATATAAATTTTTTTCCCGGGGCCTAGTGTCTAATCGACAGGGCCCGGAAAAAATGGAAAAACCCAAACACACACACACACACACAACCACACCCCCAAACAGAGGTAAGGCAGGGAGAGGGTGGGTTGATTGCATTTTCCTGACTGCAGGAAGGCTTCACACAGTTCCTCACATGAGATTAGTAAAGAAGTTGGAAGAACAAGCAGGTATAACAGGAAGGGCACTGGAATGGATCAGGGAATACCTAAAAGGGGAGGCAACAACGGGTCATGGTGCGTGGTGGGGATCACAGTGGGCCCCTGACGAGGGGGTGTACCGCAGGGGTCAGTCCTAGGACCAGTGTTATTCCTGGTACATGTATAAATTACATGACGGACGGGATAGACTCGGGAGTGTCTCTATTCCGGATGATGTGAAAATAATGAGGAGAATCACATCGGAAGAGGACCAGGCAGGGCTGCAAACAGACCTGGACAAGCTCGACATCTGGTCTAGCAGGGGTTCTAAATTCAATCCCTCCAAATGCAAGTCATGAGGATCGGAAAAGGGGCAAAGAAGACCGCTGACAGAGTACAAGTAGGCGGACAAAGGCTAAAACCTCGCAAAGGAGAAAGACCTTGGAGTGAGTATAACGCCAAGCCTTCCGGAGGCACACATCAACCAGATAACTGGGGCAGCATATGGGCGTCTGGCAAACCTTAGATTAGCTTTCTGCACTTAACAAGGAATCGTTCAAGACACTGTATACCGTATACGTCAGGCCCATACTAGAATATGCAGCACCAGTCTGGAACCCACACCTGGTCAAGCACGTAAGGAAACTAGAGAAAGTGCAAAGGTTTGACAAGGGTTTGTTCCACAACTCAGGGGTCTGTCTTATGAAGAAAGATTGAGGGAAATAGGACTAACAACACTGGAGGAAAGAAGGGTCAGAGGAGACATGATAACGACATAAAATACTGCGGGGAAATTGACAAGGTAGATAGTGACAGGTTGTTTCAGAGAGGGAACACAGAAACAAGTGTCTGGAAGCTGAAGACTCAGATGAGTCAAAGGGATGTCAGGAAACATTTCTTCAGCTACAGAGTAGTCAGGAAGTGGAATGGACTAGAGAAAGATATAGTGGAGGCAGGAACCATACATAGTTTTAAGACAAGGTATGATAAAGCTCATGGAGCAGGGAGAGCAGAGACCCAGTAGCAGACATCGAAGAGGCGGGGCCAGGAGCTGAGTCTCGACCCCTGCAACCACAATTAGGTGAGTACAATTAGGTGAGTACACACACACACACACACACACACACACACACACACACACACACACCCAGGCCTAGTGTCTAATCGACATGTGCCTAGGACAAAATGGTAACTAACTAACACCAGCTGGTACACACGCCAGCTGGTACACACATCAGCTGATACACATGCCAGCTGGTACACACACCAGCGACAGTACGAAAACAACATAGCATCAAAAGTCAAGTCTGACCCGAAACTGCTGTATAGCCACATTAGGAGGAAGACAACAGTCAAGGACCAGGTGATCAGGCTGAGGAAGGAAGGTGGGGAACTCACAAGAAACGACCAAGAGGTATGTGAGGAGCTCAACATGAGATTTAAGGAAGTATTTACAGAGGAGACAGGAAGGACTCTGGGAAGACAGAACAGAGGGGGACACCAACAAGTATTGGATGACATAAACACAACTGAGGAGGAGGTGAAGAAGCTGCTAAGTGACCTTGATACATCAAAGGCGATGGGACCGGACAACATCTCCCCGTGGGTCCTTAGAGAGGGAGCAGAGACGCTGTGTGTGTCACTAACCACGATCTTCAACACATCACTCGAAACTGGGCAACTACCTGAGGTATGGAAGAAAGCAAATGTAGTTCCCATTTTTAAGAAAGGAAACAGAAACGAGGCACTAAACTATAGACCAGTGTCACTGACGTGTATAGTATGCAAATTCATGGAGAAGATTATCAGGAGTAGAGTGGTAGAGCACCTGGAATGGAACAAGATTATAAATGACAACCAGCACAGATTCAGGGAAGGCAAATCTTGTGTCACAAACCTCCTGGAGTTTTATGACAAGGTACAGAGGTAAGACACGAGAGAGAAGGGTGGGTTGACTGCATTTTCTTGGACTGCAAGAAGGCCTTCGACACAGTTCCTCACACGAGATTAATGCAGAAGCTAGAGGATCAGGCATGTACATATAACAGGAAGGGCACTGCAATGGATCAGAGAATACCTGACAGGGAGGCAACAACGAGTCATGGTACGTTATGAGGTATCACTGTGGGCGCCTGTGATGAGCGGAGTCCCACAAAGGTCAGTCCTAGGACCTTTGCTATTTTTGGTATGTGAATGACATGATGGAAGGGATAGACTCAGAAGTGTCCCTGTTCACAGATGATGTGAAGTTAATGAGGAGAATTAAATCAGATGAGGATCAGGCAGGACTACAAAGAGACCTCGACAGGCTGTGATCCAGCAACTAGCTTCTCGAGTTTAACCCCGCTAAATGCAAAGTCATGAAGATCGGGGAAGGGCAAAGAAGACCGCAGATAGAGTATAGGCTAGGTGGCCAAAGACTGCAAACCTCACACAAGGAGAAAGATCTTGGGGTGAGTATAACACCGAGCATGTCTCCAGAAGCACACATCAACCAGATAACTGGTGCAGCATATGGGCGCCTGGCAAACCTGAGAATAGCGTTCCGATACCTTAGTAAGGAATCATTCAAGACACTGTACACCGTGTACGTCAGGCCCATATTGGAGTATGCAGCACCAGTTTTTAACCCACACCTGGTCAAGCACATCAAGAAATTAGAGAAAGTGCAAAGGTTTACAACAAGGTTAGTTCCGGAGCTAAGGGGAATGTCCTATGAAGAAAGGTTAAGGGAAATCGGCCTGACGACACTGGAAGACAGGAGGGTTAGGGGAGACATGATAACGACATACAGAATACTGCGTGGAATAGACAAGGTGGACAGAGACAGGATGTTCCAGAGAGGGGACACAGAAACAAGGGGTCACAATTGGAAGTTGAAGACTCAGATGAGTCAGAGGGATGTTAGGAAGTATTTCTTCAGCCATAGAGTAGTCAGGAAGTGGAATAGTCTAGCAAGTGATGTAATGGAGGCAGGAACCATACATAGCTTTAAGACGAAGTATGATGAAGTTCATGGAGCAGGGAGAGAGAGGACCTAGTAGCGGTCAGTTAAGAGGCGGGGCCAGGAGCTGAGTCTCGACTCCTGCAACCACAATTAGGTGAGTACACACCAGCTGGTACACACACCAGCTAATACACACACCAGCTGGTACACACACCAGCATGACTGTGGTGTAGTGTTATCAGAACCAACTGGTACAGTTGTGAACACACTGGCCCAGAGTTTTAGTACTTTCTTGACTCAGGTTGAAACCCCGGCCATTCACTGGTTTGTTTGCAATCATGTTATTCATGGGTGAAAATATGCATAGTATTGGTACTAACATCAGTTTGGTTTACAGGGAACACCTGGAGTCTGAAACGGATACGGATGAGTTTGAGAAAGTTGGCGTCAGCGGTGGAAGCGACGGCGCGTTCTCCCCCATGGAGGTGAGTTGTACCTTGATGGATGATCGTCAGGTGTATTTAATAGTAATACTATCCACGGTCAGTGTTGTAGCACTGACAAGAGTCATAGTGTAACACCATAACTGGATGATGGTTGCCAGAAGTCAGTAACAAACTAGTACATTAATTAAGCCAGAGACTAAGACATATTGTGAGATAATCACAAAATTTACTCCTGTCTCAATTTGCACATTACTGTATGGTTCACCACTTATATATTATTATTATGATCAAAACTAAGTGCTAGACCCACAAAGGTCACCGCTTCCATAGAACCG
This sequence comes from Cherax destructor, assembly GCA_009830355.1. Taxonomy (NCBI): domain Eukaryota; kingdom Metazoa; phylum Arthropoda; class Malacostraca; order Decapoda; family Parastacidae; genus Cherax; species Cherax destructor. The sequence goes on along the minus strand of WNWK01013834.1, from coordinate 49,782 downwards.
TCCACAGATAAACCAACTCACGTTCCAGACCATGGAGCTGAACTCTTCTCCAGGCTGAGGGACTGACCACCTCAAATACTTTTTCTCCAAGGTTGATGGACTGATTACATCATTAGTATTTCATTACTACTGCCGCCTTTGTATTTGACTGAAGAAGTCTACTGTGTAGGTGAAATGTTTCATCAATAAAGATACCCAGCTGTTGCACACGTGTCTTAATCTTCAACTTGTCAGTACGGTGGACTCCTGGATTTCGTCAATAATTCGTTCCAGAAGGCTGTTCGAGTGCCGTTACCGAACGAATTTGTTCCCATAAGGACGAATGTAAATTAGATTACTCTGTTTCAGACCCCCAAAAATACACTTACAAAAGCACTTACAAAAATAAACTTACATAATTGTTTGAGTTGGGAGCTGTACGAAATTGGGGGTACCACTGTATTTTTATACCATTTTCAACAACAGTGGCTCAGTTGAAGACCAACGGAAATGTGGAACACCAAAAATAAGAACTGTATATGCGGGGACCCCACGCTTATTGTCTCTCGCTACCCAATACCACTCTTCCGAGCCCAACTCGTCTCAGAATTAATAGATTCTACCTGCCTAGGTTGTCCCCATGATATAAACATTGTCTGGGGTCATAGTAACGTGTTTCTCTACCATTCTTCCGCCCCCGTAAATGGTACTCTATGTTAAAGTCCCTTAATTCCAACATAACTGTTGTAAAGAGTTAGTACAATAGTTAGAACAAGAGTTAGTACAGTGGACCCTCGGTTAACGAATACCCCGGAAATCGTGCAATTATGTAAGTATAATTTTGTAAGTTCTTGTGGAAGTGTATTTTTGGGGGTCTGAAATAGACTAACCTACGTGAAATTTTTCCTTAAGGAGTAAATTCGTTCGGTATGGCACTTGAGCAGACTTCAGGAGTGAAGTTTACGAAACTCGGGGGTCCACTGTACTCAGAAAGTACAATACAGTAGACCCCCGAGTATCGTAAAAACTTCACTCCTGAAGTCTGCTCAAGCACCATTACCGAACGAATTTACTCCCTTAAGGAAAAATGTCACGTAGGTTAGTCTATTTCAGACCCCCAAAAAATACTTTTCCACAAGCACTGACAATATTATACTTACATAAATGTACGATTTCCGGGGTTTACGAAACTTGGGGGTCCACTCTACAGTCATCCCTTGGTTTTCGCTTGTCCCAGTTTTCGCCGATTTTGGTTTTCGCCGACTTTTTTCAGGGAAAATTTGTCTTAGTTTTTGCCGATTGTTTTAGTTTTTGCCGACCGTATGGGACCTGTCCACCAGTGCCGCGCACATACAAAGGCCGTAGGCCCGCCACCCACGCACATTGTCATGCAGTCTAGCATTGTTTACGCTTGAGTGAACATCACCCCAGGAGTTTATACAAAACATTTATTAACAATTCTTTGTTTTTGGGCCTTGATTATTGTGTGTGACTACTAAATAAGCTACCATGGGCCCAAAGAAAGCTCCTAGTGCCACTTCTTTGGTAAAGAAAGTGAGAAACACTGTAGAAATGAAGAAAGAAATAATAGAAAAATATGATAGTGAAAGTGAGAAACACGATGGAGTTTAAGAGTGTAGCAGGCATGCAGGAGTGTAGCATGCATGCAGGGAGGTAGCATGCATGCAGGAGTGTAGCATGCATGCAGGAGTGTAGCAGGCATGCAGGGAGTGTAGCATGCATGCAGGGAGTGCAGCATGCATGCAGGGAGTGAGCAGGCATGCAGGGAGTGTAGCAGTATGCAGGGAGTGTAGCATGCATGCAGGGAGTGTAGCATGCATGCAGGGAGTGTAGCAGGCATGCAGGGAGTGTAGCAGCATGCAGGGAGTGTAGCATGCATGCAGGAGTGTAGATGCATGCAGGGAGTGTAGCAGGTATGCAGGGGAGTGTAGCAGGTATGCAGGAGTGTAGCAGGCATGCAGGGAGTGTAGCAGGTATGCAGGAGTGTAGCAGGTAGCAGAGGCAGTGATGTACAGGCATGCAGGAGTGTAGCAGATGCAGGAGTGTAGCAGGCATGCAGGGAGTGTAGCAGGCATGCAGGGAGTGTAGCAGTATGCAGGGAGTGTAGCAGGCATGCAGGGAGTGTAGCATGATGCAGGGAGTGTAGCAGGCATGCAGGGAGTGTAGCATGCATGCAGGGAGTGTCATGTATGCAGGGAGTGTAACAGGATGCAGGAGTGTAGCATGTATGCAGGAGTGTAGCATGCATGCAGGGAGTGTAGCATGTATGCGGGGAGTGCCAGGTATGCAGGGAGTGTAGCATGCATGCAGGAGTGTAGCATGCATGCAGGGAGTGTAGCATGTATGCAGGGAGTGTAGCAGGCATGCAGGGAGTGTAGCATGCATGCAGGAGTGTAAGCATGCATGCAGGGAGTGCAGGATGCATGCAGGAGTGTAGCAGGCATGCAGGGAGTGTAGCATGATGCAGGGAGTGTAGCAGGCATGCAGGGAGTGTAGCATGTATGCAGGAGTGTACATGCATGCAGGGAGTGTAGCATGCATGCAGGAGTGTAGCAGGTATGCGGGGAGTGTAGCATGCATGCAGGGAGTGTAGCAGGCATGCAGGGAGTGTAGCATGCATGCAGGGAGTGTAGATGCATGCAGGAGTGCAGTAGCAGAGTTAGCATGCAGGAGTGTAGCAGCATGCAGGGAGTGTAGCAGGCATGCAGGGAGTGTAGCAGGCATGCAGGGAGTGTAACAGGCATGCAGGGAGTGTAGCAGGCATGCAGGGAGTGTAGCAGGCATGCAGGGAGTGTAACAGTATGCAGGAGTGTAGCAGGCATGCAGGGAGTGTAGCATGATGCAGGGAGTGTAGCAGGATGCAGGAGTGTACAGGCATGCAGGGAGTGTAGCAGGCATGCAGGGAGTGTAGCAGGTATGCAGGGAGTGTAGCATGCATGCAGGGAGTGCTAGCAGGTCATGCAGGGAGTGTAGCAGGTATGCAGGGAGTGTAGCAGGCATGCAGGGAGTGTGCGTAATTGCAGGTATGCAGGGAGTGTAGCAGGTCATGCAGGGAGTGTAGCAGGCATGAGTAGGAGTGTAGCAGGCATGCAGGGAGTGTAGCAGGCATGCAGGGAGTGTAGCATGCATGCAGGGAGTGTAGCAGGCATGCAGGGAGTGTAGCAGGCATTGCAGGAGTGTAACAGGTATGCAGGGAGTGTAGCAGTGATGCAGGAGTGTAGCAGGTATGCAGGGAGTGTAGCAGTATGCATGCAGGATGCAGTGTAACATGCATGCAGGGAGTGTAGCAGGTATGCAGGGAGTGTAGCATGTATGCAGGAGTGTCATGTATGCAGGGTACGATGCAGGGAGTGTAGCAGGTATGCAGGGAGTGTAGCAGGTATGCAGGGAGTGTAACAGGTATGCAGGGAGTGTAGCAGGCATGCAGGAGTGTAGCATGTATGCAGGGAGTGTAGCATGTATGCAGGAGTGTAACAGGTATGCAGGAGTGTAGCAGGCATGCAGGGAGTGTAGCAGGTATGCAGGGAGTGTAGCATGTATGCAGGGAGTGTAACAGGTATGCAGGGAGTGTAGCAGGTATGCAGGAGTGTAGCAGGTATGCAGGAGTGTAACAGGTATGCAGGAGTGTAGCAGGTATGCAGGAGTGTAGCATGTATGTAGGGAGTGTAGCATGTATGCAGGAGTGAGCAGCATGCAGGAGTGTAGCATGATGCAGGAGTGTAGCAGTATGCAGGGAGTGTAGCATGTATGCAGGAGTGTAGCATGTATGCAGGGAGTGTAACAGGTATGCAGGAGTGTAGCATGTATGCAGGAGTGTAACAGGTATGCAGGGAGTGTAGCATGTATGCAGGAGTGTAGCAGGTATGCAGGGAGTGTAGCAGGTATGCAGGGAGTGTAACATGTATGCAGGAGTGTAGCAGTATGCAGGAGTGTAGCATGTATGCAGGAGTGAACAGGTATGCAGGAGTAGCAGGTATGCAGGGAGTGTAGCATGTATGTAGGGAGTGTAGCATGTATGCAGGGAGTGTAGCAGGCAGGAGGGAGTGTAGCAGGCAGGGAGGGAGTGTAGCAGGCAGGAGGAGGGAGTGTAGCAGGCATGCAGGGAAGTGACCCGGATAAGGACTTGGTACCTAGAGTCCTTATGGAGGGGATTCCCCTTCCAAAATTAGGGTCTCTTCCTCTCCCATCTTCCCTCTCTCCCATCCAGCAACATCAGTCTTCAATAAAGGTAAGTGCCACATTCAGTTCATTCATTTGTGCATGTAAATCTATCTTTAAGGCCCCCCCAAATTTTTTTTTTCAAACTTCTGGGTTTCTGAAACGGATTAATTGAATTTCCATTATTTCTTATGGGGAAAATAGTTTTGGTTTTCGCCGATTTTGGTTTTAGCTGATCCATCTGGAACGGATTAAAATCGAAAACCGAGGGATGACTGTAGTTAGAACTAGAGTTAGTACTCAGAATATACAATAGTTAGAACAAGAGTTAGTACTCAATGTACAGTAGTTAGAACAAGAGTTAGTACTCAGAAAGTACAATAGTTTGAACAAGAGTTAGTACTCAGAAAGTACAATAGTTAGAACAAGAGTTAGTATGCAGAATGTACAATAGTTAGAACAAGAGTTAGTATGCAGAATGTACAATAGTTTGAACAAGAGTTAGTACTCAGAAAGTACAATAGTTAGAACAAGAGTTAGTACTCTGAATGTACAATAGTTAGAACAAAAGTTAGTACTCAGAAAGTACAATAGTTAGAACAAAAGTTAGTACTCAGAATATTCAATAGTTTGAACAAGAGTTAGTACTCAGAAAGTACAATAGTTAGAACAAGAGTTAGTACTCAGAATGTACAATAGTTAGAACAAGAATTAGTACTCAGAATGTACAATAGTTAGAACAAGAGTTAGTACTCAGAATGTACAATAGTTAGAACAAGAGTTAGTACTCAGAATGTACAATAGTTTGAACAAGAGTTAGTACTCAGAAAGTACAATAGTTAGTACTCAAAATGTACAATAGTTAGAACAAGAGTTAGTACTCAGAAAGTACAATAGTTAGAACAAGAATTAGTACTCAGAAAGTACAAGAGTTAGTACTCAGAATGTACAATAGTTTGAACAAGAGTTAGTACTCAGAATGTACAATAATAATATAATAATAATAATAATAATAATAATAATAATAATAATAATAATAATAATAATAATATAATAATATTTTTATTTCGATGCAAGTTACAAGTATACATAGGTATTGGTAGTTACAATTATAAAACTGTAATGCAAGGAGAGCCACTGGCATGCCATGGCATTAGGGGCAGTTTATTCTAGTTATGTATTATTTCAAATTACAATATGATTATACATACTATTAAAAGACAATACTAGAGAAATTGGTTGAGTTTAATCTAGTTGTGTATTTTATTTCAAGTTACAATATGTTGATGTTATACTAGTATAATAACAATACTAGAAAAATTTATTGAGTTTCTTCTAGTTATATATTTTATTTCAAATTAACAAAATGATGATACTATACTATTTTAAAGGACAATATGATGATATGAAATTGCAACAAGTGTTAAGGAGGATGACAATATAAAACTGAGATTATCTTAAGTAACATAACATTGGGTTTGAAAGTTTGTTACAGTATGAGTATTTAGTATAGGGTGAGTAGGTGATTTTTGAGAAGAGTCTTGATTTGATTTTCCGACAAGGTTAACTTAATATTTACTGGTAATGAATTCCATATTCTGGGGCCCTTTATGTGCATAGAATTTTTACATTGGTTAGTTTGGACTCGGGGTATGTCAAATAGTGATCTGTGTCTTGTGTCATGGTCGTGGGACCTATTAAATCACTGTCTTTGCAGAGGCGCTTAGATACGACAGTTCAGATGTCACTCCAAATAGCAAATATCCCAAGCCCCTCCTTTAGAATACCGGCACTGTACTTCCCACTTCAGGATTCAAGTCCGGCTCACCAGTTTTCCTGAATCCCTCCACAAAATATTACCCTGCTCACACCCCAACAGCTCATCAAGTCCCAAAAACATTTGTCTCCACTCACTCCTATCTAACATGCTCACACATGCCTGCTGCATGTCCAAGCATATTCTGTATATTTTTTTCAATAAGTCGGCCATAATCCACTGTTAATTAAATAATAATCTTTTCTCTGCATTGTAGAAATTAATTTAATAAAATTCCTTAAATAAAAACTCAGCTTGGCTCAACAACTGTGTGGGGCATTTTAACCACCGTTATTTCTATATGTATATGGTATACATGACATTGGGGACAATTTTCATCATAACACTTGGTTTTGAAATAGCATACAATGAGATATGGCTAGGTGGAGAAATGGGTGTAGGATTAAGTGATGCCCTGGATTTGGTGATGGATGACAGTACCCCCGAGGAACAGGATGAGTTAGAAGGCTACCCAGTAAGGATCAACGGCACTCACATGATGCCTGTGGTGAGTTGTATTTTTTATAATGCAGTACAGTACAGCCTCTCCTCACTTAATGACAGAGTTTCGTTCCTAAGACCATGTCGGTAAATGAATTTGACGCTAAGCAAGGAGCATACTATAATACTATAATGGTAGTTGGTTTGTATCATCCATCTTTGATATTGTTTTAATGTTGCCCTTGCACCATTTATAACTTTTTTAGTATATTTTTAAATGTTTGTACAGTAGTGTACTGTATATTGTAATAAATAGAATAGAGGAAATCAGTTTTAATATGCATTATTTAGGTATGCATACTGGTCAGAGAGCCCGTCGTAAGCCCAAGTCGTCGGTAATGATGATAATGATAATGATAATTTTATTTCCTTGTAAAGCTTACAATGTTTGGTTTACATTACATTTAACCCATAAACGGTCCAAACGTATATATACGTTAGTACCGCTACTTCCCCAAACGTATATTTACGTTTTATTTTTCCTACCTCCAAATTTGGCACGATTGGCCTGAGATGCCTGGTCAGCATAGAATGGGTCTTAGCCCTTGGTGTGCGCTGTATTAAAAAAATCTGGGACCACTTAGTACCTTGTGGGAGCACCAGTTCAATCGAGTGCTAGAGCAAACAGCGCGGCAAACACATGGGATTCACTGATGTCATGTAGTATTAACTCTCCCATTTTAAGTGGAAAGTGATGTTGACCCCGAATTTAGTGGGTCTGAGGTGGATATGGCCATAAGTGGTCGAGGAAATATAAAAAACCTTGATAATAACCCATGTGCAACATTTGTGCAACATCCTTTCAGAAGGTCTTATAACCTATGCCTGTCTATCTTTGTCTGTCTGTCTGTCTCTGTCTATCTGTCTGTCTATCTGTCTCTGTCTATCTGTCTCTGTCTATCTGTCTCTGTCTATCTGTCTCTGTCTATCTGTCTCTGTCTATCTGTCTCTGTCTATCTGTCTCTGTCTCTGTCTATCTGTCTCTGTCTATCTGTCTCTGTCTATCTGTCTCTGTCTATCTGTCTCTGTCTATCTGTCTCTGTCTATCTGTCTCTGTCTATCTGTCTCTGTCTATCTGTCTCTGTCTATCTCTATCTCACAGGTACACAAATACAATTATACATAGTGTAAATTTCCTAGGATAGCCCAAAAAATCCAGACAAAGTGCTTGTAGATATAATGTGTAAACATGACTGGCAAATACGTATTTACACTTGCTCAGGAACCAGACGTGTTGGTTCAGGAGTGGATCTCTCTGAGACGGGAGAGCTAGATGCTAGACGGACAGACAGATAGACAGAGAGCTTGACAGATAGGCAGATAGACAGAGAGCTTGACAGACAGAGAGCTTGACAGACAGAGAGCTTGTCAGACAGAAACGCCCCCGGTGGCCCAGTGGTAAAGCTCTTGCTTCACGCACGGAGGGGCCGGGTTCAATTCCCGGTGGGGCAGAAACATTTCGAAGTGTTTCCTTACACACACATACACACACATACATACAACAGGCCTAGTGTCTAATTGACATGTGCCTAGGACAAAATGGTAACTAACAGACAGATAGACAGAGAGCTTGACAGATAGACAGAGAGCTTGACAGACAGACAGATAGAGAGCTTGACAGGCACAGATAGATGATAGTGTTGAAAATGGTTTCTGAGTCTGCAGTTTTGGAGTTTTCAGGTAGGGAGTTCCATATTTTAGGCCCTTTAATGTACATTGAACATTTATATAGATTTAGCTGGACACGTGGAATGTCATAGAGATTTTTGTGTCTGGTATTGTGTCTATGGGTCCTGTCACAACTATCGAGAAAGCGTTTTAGTTTAGGGTTAATTTATGGTTCTGTACATGTAGGTTGCACAGTAGTAAGGCTTAATGTTCTGGACAGTGAGTAAATTTAGGTCTTTAAAGAGTGGGGGGGTGTGTTGCCTGGGATTGGATTGCGTGATAATTCTTACTGCGGCTTTTTATTGAGTTAATATTGGTTTTAGGTGAGTTGTCGCTGTTGATCCCAAGCACATATGGCATAGGTGAGGTAGGGATAGATGAGTGAATAGTATAGTGTGAATAGGGCTGATTGTGGTATATAGTAACGTATCTTAGAGAGGTAAAGGAGTACATCACTAAGTCAGGAGAGGCTGTATATTATACTTAGGTTTGGATTTAAAATATAAAATTATGAATACCCAACACTCTACAGGTATGTACAGTATATCATTATATATTTTTCAACTCAAGCCATGACTGGGTTGGAAAATTTTTAACGTAGGTTTAACATTAATATAGAAAGATTGTTGGTGATGGCTTAAGTGTAGATATAGACAGTGTTGGACTTCTCAAGCAGAAATAACAAGAGTAATGTTCTATAATTATGAGGACGAATTACACTTAAATGAAATTTATTATGCTGATGAGACTCAGGTTTGGCTAATCAATGCATTTTCAGTTTAAGCAGTGAGCTCAGGTTTCCAGCTGCAGTACAGTACTTAAACAAAGACATCTCTGACTGCTAAATGTAAACTGCCCCTACGTGTAATTTTATTGGTGATTAATTCTATTGTATGTACATAATTATGGTGTAGGTTAATAAAGTTAGGTTATGTAAGCCTTCCCATACCTATACCAACTAATATGGTATTTAATTTTTGTCTTTTCGTAGATTATGCAGAAATGCAAGTGCATTAGGCAATATACATGCTACTTGGAGGATGGGTTGGTCTAGTAGTATACGTATTACATGATTCTGTGTCGGCATTGCTGGTGAAGGGTTCGTGATTCAAGGAATTGGAGCTATCCTCTGCTCTCCTTGGATCAAACCCGATTACCTCCTATTTCCCCAGTGCTGTATGAACCTTTACAGGTCTAGTGCTTCTCCATGAATGTATGTAAAAATAATGTGCCAAGGATATAAAACAACTTATAGAACTTTTTGTGTATCTTAATTTTGTAAAAGTTTTTTAAATATACTTTATTGAATGATCTAAAATCCACAAATTGCAAACTATGTACTCTTAGATACATCACCATTTGTTTGTGGAGAATGAGAGGAAAAGGTGTGTGCTTTATTTTAGAATAGGTCAGTTTTCTATATAGATAGACATTATTATTACTGTGTACAGTATATCATAACCAAGAGCTAAACCCATCAGTCATGCAGCACTGCAAATTATATACAGTGGTACCTCGAGTTACGATATTTTTTCGTTCGAGAATGCTGTTCAAGTGCCATTACCAAATGAATTTATCCCCATAAGGAATAATGTAAAATAGACTAGTCCTTTTACACCCCCAAAAATATCCTTACAAAAGCATTTAAAAAAATAAACTTACATAAAAGGGCGATTTTGGGGACCATCGTAACTCGAGGTACCACTGTATAAACAAGCCTTGATTTAAAAAAATAACTTTGTAAGTGGTGCTTGTGAACTCCAGATACTGTGTTCAGTATTATTCCATTCAATTATTCAATTATATACGTAACTAATGTTTTTTTTTTTTAGCCATCACTCAAAAAATCAGTGAAATCAACTTAATTTTCCCACAAAGCTTTGGCATTCATTAAACCAACTTACATGTAGTATTACATCTATTACAGTATTATGTAGTATAGTAGTATCTCACATAAGACTGAACATTTAACGTACATTTTCAGTTTAACCCTTTGACTGTCGGAGGCCCCTCTCTGAAACTGTCATTTTGTCGGGAAATATTCGAAAAAAAAAAAATTATTTTTTCTTATCAAAATGTTAAGATTATTTTTCTGATTGTTTAACCCTTTCGGGGTTATGGTCGTACAAGTACGTTTTACGCACTGTGGTTATTGACGTACTAGTACACCTAAATTCTAGCGCCCTCAAATCAAGCAGAAACAGGCTGTTAGGCCTAGATGTGATAGAATGAGTCTGTGCGGTCAGTGTGCGCAGTATAAAAAAATTCCTTCACCACACAGTGCATAATGAGGAAAAAAAAACTGTGTTTTTGGGTTAAAACAGCGACTTTGCAGTCTATTTTCGTATGGTATTTATGCTTGTATTCTCGTTTTCGTAGTCTCATTTTATAGAATAGATGATATATTACAGAAATAGAGATAATTTTGACTGGTTTCACGATGACAAGTACCTTGAAACTGAGCGCAAAGTAGCGAAAATGTTCGATTTTGGCCGATGTTCAAGAGTAAACAAATCACACCATGCGTCCAATACACATCAACTGGAGAGTCTAATATTCTTGCACAAGTGTGCTGATATTATTTATACCATTTTTACAATGATGCAGTTGTATACATAGTAAATTTTCTATTTTTTGTGAGAATAAAAATTCAAAATGGAAAGCAAAAGTAATGTAAGAGGGGCCTAGAGACGTGACTAATGAGCAGAGAAGATGTTATTTTAGTGCCAGGAATGTCTGCCTTGTTTATTATGGACCCTATTTTGAAATTGGCATCGTTTGAAATTTGTGTGAAATTGGCCAAATTGCCATTTTCTAACCACAATTTTGGGTAGTTGAAATTGGTAAATAGGCGGTTTCTTGTACTCAGTTCATATAAGAAATGGAGTTCTAGCGAAATAGCTATAATTTTAGTAGACTGAAACATTAGAATTTGTCGAAAATAGGGCTCAAAGTGGGCAAAATCGCTGATGCGTAAATGTCATGGATACCGCTAACTTCGTGAAAGCATAATTCCGTTAGTTTTCGATCAAATTTCATAATTTTTGTGGCGTTATGATCGGAAAAAGATTCTCTATCATTTCATAAGAAAAAATAATATTTATTTTTTTTTAAATTCGTGGACCCTGAGAATGAGTTTCAGAGAGACCCCTTGGACCCCCAAAGGGTTAAATCCCAAAAACATTTTTTTGTGATCAGTACTTACCGAGATATATAGGCGTAAAGTTGGCAGAAAATGAGCTGCATATGGCAACAGTGGCGAATGATGCTCACCCGGTAAACTTTGGTTTACTTCCTTTCATAGGTTTCTTGTTTTTTTCACTATTTTATTTTTTTACGTAACTTATGTGGTCTGTGAGACCAAAGTAAGGTGCAATGTACAGTATATATATATACACTCGTTGTATGCAACACAATAATCGCACAAACATTAGTATCATTATATTGTTTACAAAACTTGTTTACACCAACCAACAATAAAAAAATTTGATTACTATTGTTCTATAATATATATACAGTGGTACCTCGACTTACGATATTTTTTCATTCCAGAATGCTGTTCAAGTGCCATTACCAAACGAATTTATCTCCTTAAGAAATGTTGTAAAATAGACTAGTCCTTTTAGACCCCCAAAATTACACTTACAAAAGCATTTAAAAAAATAAACTTACATAAAAGGGTGAGTTTGGGGACCATCGTAAGTCGAGGTACCACTGTACACATATATAATGACTGGACACTTTCCATCAACTGCAATTAGCACTTCAAAGCTCCAATCTATGTGTGTGTGTGTGTGTGTGTGGACATCTAAATTTGCTGAGTCAGGGTAAGGCAGCTCTCAAAATGACATATTATACCATTACTCACCACCCACACTGCCTGTCAACACAAAAGGGGACCCATGTCTTCTTCCCCACAACCTCCTTCCTTTCCTTCATACCTACCTTCCTAGCTTCCTGTCTTCCTTCATTCCTTCCTTTCTTTCTGCCTTCCTTTCTTACATATTTCCTTCCTTCCTTCCTCTCATCTCTTCCTTCCTGCCTTCCTTTCTTCCTTCATTCCTTCCTTTATTTCTTCCTTCCTTTCTTACTTCTTTTGTTCCTTCCTTCCTCTCATCTCTTCCTTCCTTCCTTTCTCTCTTTCTTTCTTAATTCCTTCCTTCTTCCTTTCCTCCTTCCTTGCTTCTTCTTTCCTTCCTTATTCTCATCTCTTCTTTCCTTCCTTCCTTCCTCTCATCTCTTCTTTCCTTCCTTCCTTCCTCTCATCTCTTCTTTCTTTCCTTCCTTCCTCTCATCTCTTCCTTCCTGCCTTCCTTTCTTCCTTCATTCCTTCCTTTATTTCTTCCTTCCTTTCTTACTTCTTTTGTTCCTTCCTTCCTCTCATCTCTTCCTTCCTTCCTTTCTCTCTTTCTTTCTTTCTTAATTCCTTCCTTCTTCCTTTCCTCTTTCCTTGCTTCTTCTTTCCTTCCTTATTCTCATCTCTTCTTTCCTTCCTTCCTTATTCTCATCTCTTCTTTCCTTCCTTCCTTATTCTCATCTCTTCTTTCCTTCCTTCCTTCCTCTCATCTCTTCTTTCTTTCCTTCCTTCCTCTCATCTCTTCCTTCCTTCCTTCCTTACTTTCTTTCTTCCTTCCTTCTGATATCCTGGGCATTTCTTTTGGTCACAAACTCCTCAAAACCATGAAATTTATCTTCAGAGACACTTCCATCTGTGTTAGAGCTATCATTGAGGAAGAGAACAGTCCCAGATGTGCCAAGGAGTCAGATAATTCTTACTACTAGGCATGCTGAACAAGGACTACTGAAATGGCATTCCCACAATGCACCACTGGCTGCCCAATTTTTTTTTATACTGTGCACACTGACCACACAGACCCATTCTCTCACATGTAGGCCTACCAGCTTTCTCCTGCTTGATTTGAGGCAGCTAGAATTTATGCGTCTTAATACGTTCGAAACATTGGCTCGTAAGACGTATATATACGACCAAAACAGTCAAAGAGTTAATATTTTTGCCTCGAGCTGTAGCCTCTCTTTAAAATCTTCCCTTTTAAGTGGCTTTTTTTTTTTATCAACCCACAAAGTTAAATGAAAATTGCCTCTTTACTGTAGCATATGTGATAAAAGTTATATTGTAGATGTACCCATCACTTCTATATACAGTGGACCCCCGCTATTTGAACGGCTCGGCAGTCGAACAAATCGTCATTAGTACAAAAATTTCGATATCGTCATGCGAACAAATTATCGCGAGTCGAACGAATACGTTCGTGACCTGTCGGCCCAGGCGCTTGGGTACCTCACAGCGCAGGCGTGGAGAGCCAGTCCCGCGTTGTTTACACTCGAGAGAACAATACCCTGCATGCTTCCCCAGACATTTCATACTTAATTATAATTTTTTGGAGTTTGTTCATTAAGTGCGACTGTGAAATAAGCTACCATGGGTCCCAAGAAAGTTCCTAGTGGTACCCCTGGGCTGATAAAAGTGAGAAACACAGTAGAAATGAAGAAGGAAATAATACAAAAATACGAGAGTGGTGTGCGATTGTGTGATCTTGCCAGGATATACAGTGGACCCCCGAGTTTCGTAAACCCCGGAAATCGTACATTTATGTAAGTATAATATTGTAAGTGCTTGTGGAAAAGTATTTTTGGGGGTCTGAAATAGACTAACCTACGTGACATTTTTCCTTAAGGGAGTAAATTCGTTCGGTAATGGCACTTGAGCAGACTTCAGGAGTGAAGTTTTTACGAAACTCGGGGGTCCACTGTATGGCAAAAACAGGTCAACTATCGCTTCTATCCTTAAGAAGGAAGAAATTAAGCAAGCTGATGTTGCAAAAGGTGTTACTGTGCGAGCCAAAAACAGACCAAAAATAATCGAAGAGATTGAGAAGTTGTTGCTGGTGTGGATCAAGGATAAAGAGTTAGCGGGTGATAGTGTGTCTGAGTCAATTATTTGTGAAAAGGCAAGGAACTTGCATGCCGATCTTTTAAAGAAAATGCCTGCAACCAGTGCTGATTGTAATGGTAGTGAATTTAAAGCCAGCAAAGGCTGGTTTGAGAGATTTAAAAATCGTAGTGGCATACATAATGTGGTAAGGCATGGTGAGGCTGCCAGTTCAGACAAATATGCAGCTGAAAAATTCATAAAGGAGTTTCAGGACTACATAAAGACTGAAAAATTGAAACCTGAACAAGTGTTCAATTGTGACGAAACAGGCGTGTTTTGAAAGAAAATGCCCAACAGGACCTACATTACTCAGGAGGAAAAGGCACTGCCAGGACACAAGCCTATGAAAGACAGGCTAACTCTCATGATGTGTAGTAATGCTAGTGGGGATTTTAAATTAAAGCCTTTACTAGTGTATCACTCAGAAAATCCCAGAGTGTTCAAGAGACACAATGTCGTCAAAAGTAGATTGTATGTCTTGTGGAGAGCTAGTCAGAATGTATGGGTCACAAAGCACCTTTTCAGTGACTGGATCCATGAAGTGTTTGGCCCCAGTGTGAGAAAATACCTACAGGAAAAGGGTTTGGACAAAAAGTGCCTCCTGTTGCTGGACAATGCTCCTTCACATCCTCAAAACATGGAAGACCTACTGTGTGAAGACTTCAAATTTATAAAACTGAAGTTCTTGCCTCCTAACACCACACCTCTCCTCCAGCCCATGGACCAGCAGGTCATCTGTAACTTCAAAAAACTCTACACAAAAGCAGTGTTTGAAAAGTGCTTTGAAATGACCTCTGACAGTGAATTGACCCTTAGAGAGTTCTGGAAGAATCATTTCAATATCTACAGCTGCATAGGCCTTATAGGCAAGGCTTGGGAGGGAGTGACTTCAAGGACTTTGAACTCTGTTTGGAGACCATTGTGGCCAGGTTGTGTCCAACAGAGGGATTTTGAAGGGTTTGAGGCAGACCCTGACCCTGCCGACCCTGTGCCTGTTGTGGACTGTATTGTGGAATTGGTCAAGTCCATGGGGTTGGAGGTGAGTGGCGATGATGTGGAAGAGCTAGTGCAGGGCCACAGGGTAGAGCTAACAACTCAAGAGCTGCAAGAGCTGGAAATGGAAGAGCATCAGACCAGATTTGAGGCTATTGATTCACGGGAGAAGGAGGAGGAAGAGGGGCTGAAGAAGGTGCCTTCTTCAGAGATTAAGGAGATGTGTACAATGTGGAATAGATTGCAAAGTTTTGTTGAAAAATACCACCCTGAACAAGCTCAAACAAGCCATAACAGCAGCATGTTCAGTGACCAAACAATGTCCTTCTTCAGGAACATGTTGAAAAGGCGCCAGAAACAGAGGACTGTGGACAGTTATTTTGTTAAAGTGTCCAGTGACTCCCAAGCTGGTCCTAGTGGGATTAAAAGACAAAGAAAAGAAGTAACCCCAGATAGGGCTTTGGTACCTGAAGTCCTTCTGGAAGGGGATTCCCCTTCCAAACACTAACCCCTCCCTCCCTCACTCCTCCTCCCTCTCTTCCATATGCCATCAACAATCTTCAATAATGGTAAGTAAAAAGACTTGCATTTATTTACTAATACTTTTAGTAGTACAGCACTGTAGTATTTAATGTTTTTGTCTATGTAGAAGCTTAATTTTATTAAAATATAATATTTTTTATATATTTTTGGATTTCTGGAACGGATTAATTGTATTTCCATTATTTCTTATGGGAAAAATTAAATCGCCTTTCGAACATTTCACGTTAAGAACAAGCTCCTGGAACGGATTAAATTCGAATGGCGAGGGTCCACTGTACGTACAGTGGACCCCCGAGTACCGAGCAAAATTCATTCCAGAAGCCTGCTCAAGTGCCATTACCGAACGAATTTACTCCCTTAAGAAATAATGTCAAGTAGGTTAGTCCATTTCAGACCCCCAAAAATACACTTACAAAAGCACTTACAATATTATACTTACATAATTGTACGATTTCCGGGGTGCTCGTTACTCGGGGGTCCACTGTACTACTGTACTAAGGTGTCCAGGAAAGGTTGCTGGCCATTCTCTTTATATTTGGCTATAAAGTTAATAATTCAGTACTTCTGCAAGGAATTAATTCATTCCAAGATATTTTGTACATAAACATAATACAGTGGAACCCCGGTTAACGAAAAAAATTCATTGCAGAAGCCTGCTTAAGTGCCATTACCAAACAAATTTACTTCCTTAAGAAAAAATGTCATTTAGGTTAGTCTATTTCAGACCCCCAAAAATACACTTCCACAAGCACTTACAATATTATACTTACATAATTGCACGATTTCCGGGGTGTTCGTTAACTGGGGTTCCACTGTACAGTGGTCCTCGGTTTTCGTGCATCTCCAAACTCGAACATTTATGTAAGTGTATTTTCGTAAGTGCTGTTGCAAGTGTATTTTGGGGTCTGAATAGACTACCTACGTGACATTATTTCTTAAGGAAGTAAATTCGTTCGGTAATGGCACTTGAGCAGCATTCTGGAACAAATTTTCGGCAAAAACCGAGGGACCACTGTACAGTGGACCCCCGGTGTTCGTGATTTATTCGTTCCAGAATGCTGTTCAAGTGCCGTTACCAAACGAATTTGTTCCCATAAGGAATAATGTAAATTAGACTAATCTTTTTTAGACCCCCAAATATACACTTACAAAAGCACTTACAAAAATACACTTACATAATTGTTCGAGTTTGGAGCATCACGAAAACCGGGGGTCCACTGTATTAGCACTATAAAATATGAACAAGGAGTTTGCATGGGTGAAGAGGTGTGTTGTGATTGAGTCACAGGCTATATTTGTTACAGTTGTACAAATTTAAAAAAGTTGACAATTACTCACTTTTTCACCTCTTTTGCACTTTTTTTTTTTTTGCCATGGCTTCAAATGTGTGTGTATATATTTTAATACTGCTACCGAAGATATATTCATTCATCCCTAATATGGTAAATTGGTTATGGAGTAATCTTTATACGTGGGCAAATATTTTACAATAATTGATGATTTTCTCAGTATGGTGGTACAGTTGGCAGTCCAGTTCTTCTTGAACCACCTGAAGAAGAAATGGATATAGAAAGAAGAAACTATTGGTATCGATTTTCCATCATGTACTCTGGAATGTTAACCACAGGTAAATTTTTTAGGAAGTTATTTATTAACATTTGCATAATGCAACAGTTTTTAACACATTGGCTCATTTCCTACCAAGGTAGGGTGACCCAAAAAGAGAATAATAGATTCACCATTATTGCATTCATTCGATAGGTGTCTAGCCCAAAGTATACATACATTATAATTCAAATGAGCCTCTGTATTGCAACATTTCATTCCTTCAGAGTGCAGGCATTGTACTTCCCACCTTCTGGAACCTCCAGTCCAGCTAACCCATTTTCCTGAATGTCTTCATAAATATTACCACTCATGATTTTTCTTCTGAGACTGGCACGTATAAAGTTAATACTTGAGAATATCTTGTAGTTTAGTGTTGAAGAATGAAAACTCTATCAAGAAGTTAGAGTACCATCATTCATGCATATAACCATTTTTTCCTTTCACAATTTATTTATATGCTAATTTATTCAATTTTGAAGGTTTTTATAGTTCATTATTCTTTTTTTTTTTTTTTTTTTTTGAGAGAGAGATTCTTGCTATTATGTTGATGGTGATTTATTTTCATTGTTCAGTATTCGAAAAAATATCAATATTATTATTGTAATACTATTATAATAAATCTATGCTGAACAGTAACAATTACATATGTTTTACTAGCATTTATATCATGGCATACTGTCAGAATATACAGGATGTGCATTTAGCAGGACCTTTTTGTTTTGTTTTTATAATGCATTTAACATTTTCACAGGTGCATTTTTCTCCCTTGGGGGACTGGCCACTTGGCATGGAAGACTAATATCAAGAGGAGAAACCAGCATTGAAGCTCATATCAACCAAAGGGAGACTGAAAGATTAGCAAAAATCAACCAAGTTAGTTATTACAACTTTGTTAACCACCACCAGTCAAGTTTGAATTTTTCAGTAGGTGACATGTAAACCAACAAGCAAAATAATATTTAGTTAAAATAAATGATAGGAAGTAATAGCGAAAGGGATCACACATTAAGATTCACTACACATATTCAGTACTTAACAAAAATATTGTTAAAGCTGTTTTAGCCATTAAACTTTTAAAGATCACTACTACTTATCTTACTTTTCACTGCATACCCTCTAGTGTGCATTTATCTGCCAAGATCTTACATATGTTTTTTTTTTTTTTATTAACACATCGGCCGATTCCCACCAAGGCAGGGTGGCCCGAAAAAGAAAAACTTTCGTCATCATTCACTCCATCACTGTCTTGCCAGAGAGGTGCTTTACACTACAGTTATAAAACTGCAACATTAACACCCCTCCTTCAGAGTGCAGACACTGTACTTCCCATCTCCAGGACTCAAGTCCGGCCTGCCGGTTTCCCTGAATCCCTTCATAAATGTTACTTTGCTCACACTCCAACAGCACGTCAAGTATTAAAAACCATTTGTCTCCATTCACTCCTATCAAATACGCACACGCATGCTTGCTGGAAATCCAAGCCCCTCGCACACAAAACCTCTTTTACCCCCTCCCTCCAACCTTTCCTAGGCCGACCCCTACCCCGCCTTCCCTCCACTACAGATTTATACACTCGAGGTCATTCTGTTTCGTTCCATTCTCTCTACATGTCCGAACCACCTCAACAACCCCTCCTTAGCCCTCTGGATAATAGTTTTGGTAATCCCGTACCTCCTCCTAATTTCCAAACTCCGAATTCTCTGCATTATACTATTCACACCACACATTGACCTCAGACATGACATCTCCACTGCCTCCAGCCTTCTCCTCGTTGTGACATTCATCACCCATGCTTCACACCCATATAAGAGTGTTGGTATAACTATACTCTCATACATTCCCCTCTTAACTTCCATGGACAAAGTTCTTTGTCTCCACAGACTCCGAAGTGCACCACTCACCCTTTTCCCCTCATCAATTCTATGATTCACCTCATCCTTCATAGACCCATCTGCTGACATGTCCACTCCCAAATATCTGAATACATTCACCTCCTCCATACTCTATGTATTTGGGTTACTAGCACTAAACTGTCACTAACCATACATCAGACAGCATTAGTCAGCCTTCTGAACTACATCAATCAGTAATTTTAGACAATACATACCACTTGCAGGAAGTACAATGCCTGCATTTTAAAGGAGGGGTTTGGGATATTGGCAGTTTGGAGGGGCTTCTAAACTGTCATATCTGAGCTCCTCTGCAAAGACAGTGGTTATGTATGAGTGATGGTGAAAGTGTTGAATGATGATGAAAGTATTTTCTTTCTTTTTGGGTTTTTCTTTCTTTTTGGGTCACCCTGCCTCGGTGGGAAACAGCCAATGTGTTAAAAAAAAAAAATCCATACCACTTTCAAATTTCTAAATGTAAATGTCATT
Organism: Cherax destructor; assembly: GCA_009830355.1. NCBI lineage: Eukaryota > Metazoa > Arthropoda > Malacostraca > Decapoda > Parastacidae > Cherax > Cherax destructor. Next base: position 30,164 of record WNWK01013834.1, on the reverse strand, counting down.
CACCCTTTCCACTATTCATCCTACATCTTCAGGGTCCTGCTAATGCCAGTGCAAACTTTTTTCTTGAGCAGTTTAATAAAACCTCTGGGCCTCTTACAAGAAAATGTTACCTATGAAATTGAATTTTTAATTCCATTGAATTTATGGGTTCAGAGCTGTTTCCTGCTTCGATTCATTTCTAAACTCAATCTTAAGATATACTAATATTCTCCCTTTGGATTAGATCCCATAATGGTCAGCTAATACTCAGATACAGTAGGGCCCCACTTATATGGCAGGTTAGGTTCCAGGCTACTGCCAGAAAGCAGAGCGCCATTTTTATCCACTTATAAATGCATATAAATGCCAGATATCAAGTTTACACTGACATATATTAAGTTAGCAATAGAACTAGGCATTAAAAAACACTAAAAAGTGAAATACACACACAGTACACTCATTACTTAACGTAAAATATTTGTAGTCTTAATGTAGGGTGAGAGGTGAGTAAATGAGGTAAAACGAATAAATAAGAGAGAGAAAAACAAGTAAATGAGAAGAGAGAGACACGGAGTTATGTAAACAAGCTGATGAACGTGTCTGGTTTTGGTTCATACACGTAACATCTCATATTTATGTTAATTTATTCTACTGTGGGGTGTATTTATCATGTTTATATGTTATGTAGCATGTTTATTATATAATTTTGACAAAAATATCATAGATGGATTAATGAAAATGTTTATATTAATGTATTAATAGGCCTCAGAGTGATTTTTATTGCTTATTATTATTATTATTATCATTATTAATACTATGGCATCCTGAAGACTAATAAGACACTCTTAGTGATTTTAATGTGTACCTGCACACCAGCACATGAAATAACTTTAAAACATTTGAAATTTTGGAAAGCTTCCAGATGTAATGGAGAGACGCGGTGCTCATGGAAAATGTAAACAAACAGAGTGGGGTGCGTTGACCGTATTAGGAAGTCAGGTGGGGAAGCCGTATAGCGAGTTTTGGTCATAATTTGAAATGTCTCTATTAGCGGAACACCGTAAGGCAAAACGCCGTAAAGCAGGGCCTTACTGTACCTACTTATTGCTGGGTGAACAGGGATAAGGAAACACATCCTGCATTTCTACTTGTGCTAGGATTGAACCCAATTCCTCATTTATGAGCTGAAGGCACTGCCACTGTCTGAAAGCAGGTCATGACCTGCTTTCAGACAAAACATTACATCCTAGTGATTGAACCATGATAGTGTTTAAAAGTAAGCTTAACACACACACATTATTTCAAGCAGAAATGCTGTATAACTAATATAGCATTTTAATAATACGTACAGTAGCCTAATATAATAAAATAATAATGCAGTACAGTATATAGAATTGTGTAATCACACTGGCTATCTTCCACAGGGTGACCCAAAAAAGAAACACTTTCACCATCATTCACGTTATCACTGTCTTGCCAGAAGTGCATAGATGCAGCAGTTCAGATGTCCCTCCAAACAGCAAATATCGCTAATTCCTCCTTTAGAAGGCAGGCATTATGCTTGCTACCTCCAGGACTCTAAGTCCGGCTAACCGGTTTCCCTGAATCCCTGCACACTGATGCAGGTATCTGGAGATAATTTAAAATTAATTGTAAAATAGGGCTCCTATTTAAAAATTTTGAGCAATAGTGATTGTAATTATTTCCCGGTAAAAGTAGGTCTTAGACAGGGATGTGTGATGTTACCATAGTTGTTTAATATATTTATAGATGGGGTTGTAAAAGCAGTAAATGCTAGGGTGTTGGGGAGAGGAGTGGAATTAAATTATGGGGAATCAAGTACAAATATAATTTATGGGAGTTGACACAGTTACTTTTTGCTGATGATACTGTGCTAATAGAAGATTCTAAAGAAAAGTTGCAAAGGTTAGATGATGAGTTTGGGAGGGTGTGTAAAGGTAGAAAGTTGAAAGTGAACAAAGATAAGAGTAAAATGATGAGGGTATCAAACGATTTAGATAAAGAAAAATTGGATATCACATTGGAGAGAAGGAGTGTGGAAGAAGTGAATGTTTACAGATACAGTGAACCCCCGAGTTTCGGTCACCTCGGAAATCGAACAGTTATGTAAGTGTAATATTGTAAGTGCTTTTGTAAGTGTATTTTTGGGGGTCTGAAATGGACTAACCTGCTTGACATTATTTCTTAAGGGAGTAAATTCGTTCGGTAATGGCAGTTGAGCAGCCTTCTGGAATGAATTATGACTGAAACTCGGGGGTCCACTGTATTTGGGTGTTGACTTGTCAGCGGATGGGTTTATGAAGGATGAGGTTAACCATAGAATTGATGAAGGAAAAAAGGTGAGTGGTGCATTGAGGTATCTGTGGAGACAAAAAACGTTATCTATGGAGGCAAAGAAGGGAATGTATGAAAGAATAATGGTACCAACACTCTTATATGAGTGTGAAGCTTGGGTTGTAAATGCTGCAGCGAGGAGGAGGCTGGAGGCAGTGGAGATATCCTGTCTAAGGGCAATGTGTGGTGTAAATATTATGCAGAGAATTTGGAGTGTGGAAATTAGGTGTGGAGTTACTAAAAGTATTGGTCAGAGGGCTGAATAGGGGTTGTTGAGGTGGTTTGGTCATTTAGAGAGAATGGATCAAAGTAGAATGACTTGGAGAGCGTATAAATCTGTAGGGAAAGGAAGGAGGGGTAGGGGTCATCCTCGAAAAGGTTGGAGGGAGGGGGTAAAAGGAGGTTTTGTGGGCGAGGGGCTTGGACTTCCAGCAAGTGTGTGTGAGCGTGTTAGATAGGAGTGAATGGAGACGAATGGTTTTTGGGACCTGACGAGCTGTTGGAGTGTGAGCAGGATAATATTTAGTGAAGGGATTCAGGGAAACCAGTTATTATAGATTTAACCTGACTTGAGTCCTAGAAATGGGAAGTACAATGCCTGCACTTTAACCCTTTCAGGGTCCGTGCCGTAGTTCTACGTCATGAGCTCAGCTCACTCAGATAAGCTGTGAGCGGTAAATTTGGGCCTGGATATGATAAACTACATCTATGTGGTAAGTGTGCACCACATAAAACAAATCCTGCAGCACACAGTGCATAATGAGAGAAAAAAAACTGAAACCGTAATTTTTTATTAAAACAGCGAATTTGCAGTGTTTTTTCGTGTGTTTTTTTATAGTTGTATTTACAATTTCTTGATCTCATTTGATAGAATGGAAGATATATTACAGATATAGAGATGATTTTGATTGGTTTCAATATTGGAAATGGCTTGAAACTGAGCTCAAAGTAGCGGAAATGTTAAATTTTTGCCAATGTTCAAGAGTAAACAAATGACCTCACACGTCTAATACGCGCCAGCTGGTGGGTCTAATATACGTTCACAAATGTGGTGATATTATTTGTACAATTATTACAATATTGCATAACAGTAAATCTTCCATTTTTTGGTTTGAATAAAAATTCATTGTGAATAAAAAATCAAAATGGAATTCATTTGTAAAGACTGAAAATGTAACTAATGAACAGAGGAAATGTTAGTTTAGTGCCAGGAATGCCTGCATTGTTTATTCTGCACCCTATTTTGAAATTGGAATATTTTGAACTTTGAGTTAAATTGGCTAAATTACCAATTTCCAATCACTTTATTTTGTAGTTGAAACAGTTGACTGGGCGGTTTCTTGAGCTCAATCGATAGAATAGAAGTAATACTAATGAAATAGCAAAGAATTTGGTCGTCTGGAAAAATGTAATTGGCCTAAAATGGGAGTCAAAGTTGGCAAAATCACCGATGCGTAAATATCACTGACGCATCAAAATTCGCTAGAGCATAATTTCGTCAATTTTCAATCAAATTTCGTACTTTTTGTTTTATTACCTTCAGAAAAAGATTATCTACCATTTCATAAGAAAAAATAAGACTTTTTTTTTTTTTTTTAAATTCTTGGACACTGGCACACCCCTTCCAAAAATAGCCTTGGACAATGAAAGGGTTAAATGAGGGGTCTGGGATAGTGACAGTTTGGAGGGACTATCCTTACTGTAGTATCTGAGTGCCTCTGCAAAGACAGTGATTATGTATGAGTGAGGTGAAAGTGTTGAATGATGATGAAAGTATTTTCTTTTTGGGGATTTTCTTTCTTTTTGGGTCACCCTGCCTCGGTGGGAGACGGCTGACTTGCTGAAAACAAAAAATAAATAAATAAAAGCCCTAGGTAGTAGGTTGGTAGACAGCAACCACTCAGGGAGATACTACCATCCTGCCAAGTGAGGGAAAAATGGAAACCTGTAATTGTTTTACATGATGGTAGGATTGCTGGTGCCTTTTTTCTGTCTCATAAACATACAAAATTTCAGGTACATCTTGCTACTTCTACTTACACTTAGGTCACACCACACATGCATGTACAAACATATATATGTACGTATATAGACGAAAACCCTTCTGGGTTTTCTTCTACGTATTTTCTTTCTTGTTTATTTCTTATCTCCATGGGAAAGTGGAACAGAATTCTTCCTCCGTCAGCCATGTTTGTCGTAAGAGATGACTAAAAGCCAGAAACAAGGGGCTAGTCATCCCTTCTCCTGTACGTATACTTTACTAATTTTAACCCTTTGACTGTTTCGGTCGTATATATACGTCTTACGAGCCAATGTTTCGGACATATATATACTCACAAATTCTAGCGGCTTCAAATCAAACAGGAGAAAGCTGGTAGGCCCGCATATGAGAGAATGGGTCTGTGTGGTCAGTGTGCGCAGTATAAAAAAAATCCTGCAGCACGCACTGCATAATGAGAAAAAAAATCTCCGACCATTTTTTTGGATTAAAACGCCAACTTTGAGGTGTATTTTCGTATAGTATTTATGGTTGTATTCTCTTCTTCGTGGTCTCATGTGATAGAATGGAAAACATATTACTGGAATAGAGATGATTTTGATTAGTTTCATGATGAAAACGATCTTGAAATTGAGCTCAAAGTAGCGAAAATGTTCAATTTTTGCCAATGTTCAAGAGTAAACAAATCACGCCACGCGTCCAATACACATCAACTGGTGAGTCTAATATTCTTTCAAAAGTGCACAGATATTATTTATATCATTTTTACAATAATGCAATAGTCTGCATAACAATAAATCTATTTTTTGAGTGAATAAAAAATAAAAATAGAAAGCAAGAGTAATATAAGAGGGGCCTAAAGACGTGACTAATGAACAGATAACATCTTATTTTAGTGCCAGGAATGTCTGCATTGTTTTTTCTGGACCCTATTTTGAAATTGACATCTTTTTTATTTTGCATGAAATTGGCGAAATTGCCAATTTCTGATCACTTTATTGGGTAGTTGAAATCGGTAAATTGGTGGTTTCTTGTACTTAATCGATAGAACAAATGGAGTTCTAAAGAAATAGCTATGATTTTGGTCGACTGTAACAATGGAATTGGCGGAAAAAATGGCTTAAATTCGGCAAAATCGCTGATGCGTATATATCGCTGACATTGCTACTTTGCGAGAACGTAATTCCCTAAGTTTTCCATCAAATATTGTACTTTTGGTGTCATTACCATCGGGAAAAGATTCTCTATCATTTCATAAGAAAAAATTATTTATTTTTTTTCCAAAATTTTGCAACATAGAATGACAGTCAAAGGGTTAAAAAGAGAAACTTGCGTTTTTCTTTTTAGGTCACCCTGCCTCGGTGGGATATGGCCGGTTTGTTGAAAAAAAATAAAAGCAGGTGAGGATATAGTTTTGGAATGGTTGGTTCTTTTGTTCAGTAAATGTATTAAAGGGGAAAAGGTACCTAGGGACTGGCAGAGAGCATGCATAGTTCCTTTACATTAAGGGAAGGAGGACAAAAGAGAGTGTAAAAATTATAGGGAAATAAGCCTACTGAGTATACCAGGTAAAGTGTATGGTAGGGTTATTAATGAAAAAATTAAGGGCAAGACAGAGAGCAGGATCGCAGATGAACAGGGAGCCTTTAGAAAGGGTAGGGAATGTGTAGACCAAGTGGTTACATTGACGCATATAAGCGAACAGTACATATTTAGATAAAGGTAGGGAAGTTTTCATTGCTTTTATTGATTTAGAAAAGGCATATGATAGGGTGGATAGGGGGAACAATGTGGCAGATGTTGCAAGTTTATGAAATAGATGGTAAGTTACTAAATGGTGTAGAGTTTTTATGAGGATAGTGAGGAGAGAGTGAGATTACTTTCCAGTAAAAGTAGGTCTTAGACAGGGATGCATGATATCACCATGGTTGTTTAATATATTTATAGATGGGATTGTAAAAAAATTGCATGCTAGGGTGTTGGGGAGAGGGGTGGGATTAAAATATATGGAGTCTAATACAAAATGGGAGTTGACATCGTTTCTTTTTGCTGATGATACTATACCTTTATACCTTTGAAGAGTTTCGAGAGTTTCTCTACTCTCTGAGCCCGGCCATGGGCCAGGTTCATCTGGTGCTTGCCTGGTCAACCAGGCTGTTGCTGCTGGAGGCCTGCTGCCCCACATATCCATCATAGCCTGGTTGATCTGGCACCTGGTGAAGATACTTGTCCAGTTTCCTCTTGAAGGCTTCTACACTTGTTCCAGCCGTATTTCGGATATCTTCTGGTAAGATGTTGAATAGTCTGGGACCCTGGATGTTGATACAGTGCTCCCTTATTGTCCCCACTGCACCCCTGCTTCTCACTGGGTTTATTTTACACTTCCTCCCATATCTCTCACTCCAGTACAGTGGACCCCCGAGTTTCAGTCATAATTCATTCCAGAAGGCTGCTCAAGTGCCATTACCGAACGAATTTACTCCCTTAAGGAATAATGTCAAGTAGGTTAGTCCATTTCAGACCCCCAAAAATACACTTACAAAAGCACTTACAATATTACACTTACATAATTGTTCAATTTCCGAGGTGACTGAAACTCGGGGGTCCACTGTATGTTGTTATGGCAGTGTGCAGATTTGGGACCAGGCCCTCGAGTACTTTCCAGGTATATATTAACATGTATCTCTCTCTCCTTCACTCCAATGAGTACATGTTCAAGACTTGAAGGCATTCCCAATAATTTAGATGTTTCACTGGCTCAATGTGAGCCGTAAACAATATCTGTATTTGTTACAGCTCTGATACGTATTTCTCCTGCTTTGAATGGGGCCATCAGCACTGAGCAATATTCTAAGTGAGGGAGTACTAGCGATTTGAAGAGTGTCACCATCGGCATTATTTCCCATGTTTTGAAAGTTCTCAGTACCCACCCCGTCATCTTCCTGGCTGTTTTGATCTTTGTCTTGTTATGGTCTTTAAAAGAAAGATCAGCAGACATAATTATTCCCAAGTCCTTTACGTGTTCCTTTCGTTCTATTTGGTGACCCTCTTGAGTTTTGTATATAGTGTACCTTTTGAGTTCTTCATTCTTTCCATACCTAAGCAGCTGAAACTTATCACCATTGAACGTCATGTTGTTCTCCACTGCCCACTGGAAAACCCTGCTTAGGTCTTCCTGTAATTTTTCAGTGTCCTCTACAGAAGTGACTTTCATAATTATTTTAGTGTCATCTGCAAATGATGATATAAAAGTGTGCCGGGTGTTTTTATCTATGCTATGAGGATGAGAAACAGCAGAAGTGCCAGGACAGTGCCTTGGGGCACTGAGCTTTTGACTTCGCTGATGCTGGAACTTGCCCTGTTCACTACTACTTTTTGTGTTGTGTGTGTTAGGAACTCGAAAATCCATCTGCCTACCTTTCCCGTAATGCCCATGACCCTCATTTTGTGTGCTATCACTCCATGATCGCAAAATCTGTGTAAATCACATCTGCGTTTTGGTCGTCTTCCAATGCCTCCGTAATTTTGTCATAATGGTTCAGCAGCTGTGACAGGCATGATCATCCCACTCTAAAGCCATGCTGGTTCGGTTTATGCTGGTTGTGCTGGTCCATGAACTTTGTAATCTGCCGTCTCTTCACTCTTTTGAAGATTTTTATGATGTGAGAAGTTAGGGCTACTGGTCTGTAAATTTTAGCTAGTGCTCTACTACCTCCCTTATGCAAAGGAGCTATGTCTGCACTCTTTAGGGCCTCTGGTATTTCACCTAGATCTAAGCTCTTTCTCCAAAGAATACTAAGGGCTCTTGCTAATGGTACTTTGCACTTCTTTATAAATAGAGCATTCCATGAATCTGGTCCAGGTGCTGAGTGAGTGGGCATGTTGTCCATTTCTTTTTCGAAATCTATGGGATTTGTACTTATGTCAGTTAGTTGGTCTGCACAGCCTTCTGCTGGAGTGAAAAATATTTCTGCATTTTCTACCTTGCTGTCATTTAGTGGATTGCTGAACACCGACTCACACTGTTCTTTTAGGATTTCACTCATTTCTTGTTCATCGTCAGTATACGAATTTCCTCTCAATAATGGTCCAATTCTACAGGTAGTTCTTAGCTTGGGAGATTCTGAAGAGAAGTTGGAAAGGTTAGTGGATGAGTTTGGGAGGGCGTGTAAAGGAAGGAAATTGAAATTGAACATAGAGTAAGGTGATGAGGGTATCAAACTGTTGAATGGTTCCATTAGAGATGAAATGAATGAAGATAAAAAGGTGGGTGATGCATTGAGGAATCTGCTGAGACAAAGAACTTTATGGAAGCAAGAAAGGTAAATGATCTAGAATATAGTGGTACCATCATTGTTGTATGGGTGTGAAGCACAGGCTTTGAAAGTTGCAGCGAAGAAGAGGTTGGGGAGCAGTAGAGATGTCGTGTTTGAGGGCAGTGAGTGGTGTGAATATTATGTGGAGAATTCAGAATTTGGAGATTAGGAAGAGGTGTGGAGGGCTGAGGAGGGGTTGTCAATGTGGCTTGGACATTTAGAGAGGATAAAGAAAAGTAGGATGACTAGAAGGGTGAATAAATCTTGGCTGGAGAGAAGGGGTAAGAGTCATCCTAGGGAAGATTGGAGAAGAGGAGGTAAAAGAAGTCTTGAGTATTAAGGAGTTGTACATGCAGCAAGCTTGTATGAGTGTTTTAGATAGGAGAGACTGGAGGCAAGTGGTTTTTATGACTGACGTGCTGTTGGAGTGTGAGCAAGGTAATATTTATGGAGGGATTCAGGAAAACCATTAGCTGGTTTTGAATACTGGAGGTAGAAGTACAGTGCTTGCACTCTGAAGGTGTGGTGGGAATGGTGTGGTTTGGAGGGCCATCTGAACTGTGATGTTGGAGCACTTCTAGCAAGACTGATTGATAGAGTGCCAATGAAGTGTTTTCTTCTTTGTTGGGTCGCCCTTCCTTGATGGGAGACGGCTGGAGTGTTAAAAAAATTATTTGTATTAATCCAGCTCCTAGAAATGTTGTCATGAATGTTACAAAATGTTTTCTTATCAATACTGACATTACTTTCTAAACAGGAATACAAGAATCCATATGATTTTGGACCATCAGAGAATTGGAAACTCTTTCTTGGTTTAACCCATGGCAGGTAAGATTTTTTTTTTTTGTATGTTATGAGTTTTCTCAATTTTTCTGTTTTATGCTGGTAATGTCCTTACCATTTACCACCTATAATTTAAAGCATATTTACTTTCATCCAAGGTAGTAGGAAGGTACTACCATCCTGCCAAGCGAGTGTAAAACAGAAGCCTGTAATTGCTTTACATGATGGTAGGATTGCTGGTACCTTTTTTCTGTCTCATAACCACGCAAGATTTCAGGTACATCTTGCTACTTCTACTTACACTTAGGTCACACTACACATGCATTTAAAAGCATATACATACAGTGGTACCCCGAGTTTCGGACATAATTCGTTCCAGAAGGCTGTTCGAGTGCCGTTACCGAATGAATTTGTTCCCATAAGGAATAATGTAAATTAGATTAGTCCATTTCAGACCCCAAAAATACACTTACAATAATACACTTACGTATATACACACTCCTCTGGGTTTTCTTCTATTTTCTTACTAGTTCTTGTTTATTTCCTCTTATCTCCATGTGGAAGTGGAACTGAATTCTTCTTCCTCTGTAAGCCATGTGTGTCATAAGAGGTGACTAACGTGCCAGGAGCAAGAGACTAGTAACTCCTCCTGTATACACTACTAAAGTTAAAAAAAGAAACTTTTGTTTTTCTTTTTGGGCCACCCTGGCTCAGTGGGATATGGCCGGTTTGTTGAAAGAAAAAGATTTACTTTCATTTGCAATATTCATCACAAGCATGTGAGAGAGCACTCATTTAGACTGAATCAAGTTACTGTATGAATGCTTCATTAATTGTGGCACAATAGCATATTTCGAGGTCCTAGTGCTTTATCTGTCTACTAGTGGTTACATCAGTGATTATACATACGTACAGTGACAGTGACTTCTTGTTCTCTAGAAGGTCCTATAAATGTTGCAGTGGACATCAAGTAGTAACCTGTGCCAATAATTAAAATTTTACTTTTGGCTTTAATAAACTGTATACAGTGGACCCCCGAGTTTCGTAAAAACTTCACTCCTGAAGTCTGCTCAAGTGCCATTACCGAACGAATTTACTCCCTTAAGGAAAAATTTCACGTAGGTTAGTCTATTTCAGACCCCCAAAAATACACTTCCACAAGAACTTACAAAATTATACTTACATAATTGCACAATTTCCGGGGTATTCGTTAACCGAGGGTCCACTGTATTTTGACAAAACAGTAGTCACCAAGTGGTGTTGATTCTAATCACTATTACTATTATATAACTTAATATTTGTATAATTGTATAGTTTTTCTCTTTACCATTCAAGCAGAGGATGGAGACACATTCTTCTCCCATCGTGGCACTTACCTGATGGAAACGGATTAACTTGGCCCAATGCCATTATCACTGCTGCAAGTCATGACAAAGCTGCATGACATACATCTAATTTGTTCTTTTAAGTTAGACTGTTAATTGTTACATATATCTTTTAGCCACAAGACTTTCGTACATTCTGAGAACCAATGCCAATATTTTTGCCAGAACACTTTCTTACATTTCCAGAAACCGGTGCTGTATTTATCATTTTCTTACAATTAGATACAGAGAAAACAAAGCTTCCTATGTTTTTTTTTTTTAAATTTCATTAGTGAAATTATAGAAATAATTAGTAATGCATTAATTTTATACACACACAACCCGCACATATAAAAGAGAGGAGCTTACGACGTTTCGGTCCGACTTGGACCATTTACAAAGTCACACAAACACACAGAACAAGGGAAATTGGTATATATAGGCAGGCAGACAGGGGAGGGCACAAGAGAGTGGGGTAATAATGGAGGTAGTAGTAGAAGTGGTAGTAGAAGTAGTAGTGGAGTCAGTCATAGTCTAGGAAAGGAGCACTGCAATGAAGCTGGCGGCCCGCGTGGGTAGGACAAGAACACAGAGAGGAAAGGCGAATAAAATAAAGGAGGACAAAATTAAGGCAAAAGAAAAGAAAAGAAAAGAAAACCCATAGGAGAAAAAGGAGAAGGGGAAGAGATGAAAGGAGAAGGAATCAGGTTAAGTCACGGGTGTTCTGAAGTTTGGAGCATTTAACAATGTAATGGGAGAGGAAAGCATCAACAGAGACAAAGCCAGGGCTAAGATTCATACAGGGAAAGTTGTGTATAAGGAAGGATTCAACCAGGCGGCGACTATGAAAGTTAGACGTAGGGTAGACAGTTTTAGCAGAAGACCAATCAATAGGATGACTGTGATCTCTGACATGACAGAAAAGAGCATTATTAGTGTCGGCAAGCCTAACACTATTTTTGTGCTCCCTGAGTCTGTCAGAAAGAGATCGGCCAGTTTCTCCGAAGTACTGAAGAGGACATTAGGAGCAAGAAATAGAGTAGACACCAGGAGAATCTGTAGAGGGAGGGGAAGTATGAACAAGATTAGTGCGAAGAGTGTTAGTCTGGCGAAAGGTAAGTTTGATGTCGAAGGAACGGAGAGAGTTGCTGAGATTAGAGAGACCAGAGATGTAGGGAAGGCAGAGGACAGGAGAGTTCACAGGAGTAGAGGGTTTAGGAGAGAAGAAAGTCCGTTTGGCACGAGAGAAAGCAGAGTCTATGAAATGGGAAGGGTAGCCAAGGCGGGAAAATGAATTATGAAGAGTGGAAATTTCTGCTTCAAGGAACTGAGGATCACAAATGCGGAGAGCACGGAGAAAGAGGGAGATAAGAACACTTTTCTTGACAGAGGAAGCATGATAAGAGAAGTAGTGAATGTACATGCCACTGTGCATAGGCTTGCGGTACACGGAGAAGGCAAAACCTGTAACTGAGTGGTGGACATGAACATCAAGGAAAGGAAGCAAAGAATTAGATTCCCAATCAGCTTTAAACTTAATGGAAGGGGCAAGATTATTAAGAGCATCAAGAAAGGGTTGGAAGAGACTTGAGTCATGAGGCCAAAGAGCAAAGATGTCATCTACATAGCGGAGCCAGAGTGAAGGACGTACATCAATAGTGGGAAGAAACACAGTCTCGAAGTATTCCATGTAAAGATTAGCCAGAACAGGAGATAGAGGAGAGCCCATAGCGACACCAAAGGTTTGAGAATAATATTTACCTTGAAAAGAAAAGGAGTTAAGAGTCCACACAAAGGTGGATAAGATCAAGAAAGACATCAGTAGGTATAGGGAGATGAAGTAACCCTTCATTGGCCTTCTCTCTGAGAAAATTAAGGACATCATCCAGAGGGACATTAGTGAAGAGGGACTCGACATCAAGACTAAGCATCTTACAGGACGGGAGAGAGCGAACACGTTCAATGAAGTCTTGAGAGTGACGAAGGTGGGCTGGAGAAAAAGTACCAAGAAAGGGAGTGAGGGTTTTGGCTAGCCAAGAAGCAAGAGAATAAGAGACAGAACCTCTAGAAGATATGATGGGACGCAGAGGAATATCAGGTATGTGAGTTTTGGGAAGGCCATAGAAATAGGGCAGAGAGGGACAGATGACACGAAAACGTTGAACAAGGTTAAAGTCAGAAGGACAGAGGTCGTAGAGTCTTAAGTTTCTTGTAGAAAGTTCTCTTGATGCGATCAAGAGGGTTGGAAACGAGAGGAGTGTAGGTACGTGAGTCAGAGAGCAAGACATCAGCTTTACGGAGGTAATCCTCACGATCAAGGATAACAACTGAATTACCTTTGTCAGAAGAGAGTATGACAATGTTAGCGTTGGATTTAAGAGCAGAAAGGGCAAACGAAACGTCGTTGTAAGCTCCTCTCTCTTATATGTGCGGGTTGTGTGTGTATTGTTCCAGTCACAGTATTGTGCCTTTTTTTGTCATTAATTTTATAAATGATGAAAGAGAAGAGGTAGCAACATACAGTAACACAGATATGCCGAGAGAATGGAGCCCCCTCATGGGAGGTGTTCCTCGATACTAGTAAGGGGCTCTTGATCCAAAGAATTGAACATTCAATTCAATTCAAGATTTATTTCTCTGTAAAAGATTACAATGTGTGTTTTACATTTAAGACAATAATTACAAAGATGGCCGTTAGCATGCCTAGCATGCCTGGGCATGCTAGGCCTTTCGGGCAGACTTAATACTAGTTCTTAATCTATATTACAAATTACTTATAACAAAAAAGGCACACTACCGTGACTGGAACAATACACCAATAATGCCGACACCAATAATGCTCTTTTCTGTCATGTCAGATATCACAGTCATCCTATTGATTGGTCTTCTGCTAAAACTGTTTACCCTACGTCCAACTTTCACAGTCGTCATGTTGTTGAATCCTCCCTTATACACAACTTTCCTTGTATGAATCCTGGCTTTGTCTCTGTTGATGCTTTCCTTTCCCATTACATTGTTAAATGCTCCAAACTTCAGAACACCCGTGATTTAACCTGATTCTTTTTTCCCTTCTCCCTTCCTCTTTCTTCTTTCTCCTCTGTGTTTTCTTTTTTTTTTTTTGCCTTATGTTGTTCATTATTATCTTTTTCCCCCTCTGTGTTCTTGCTCCTACCCTGTGAGCCACTAGCTCCCTTACAGTGCTCCTCTTTCTTTGTATTTGACTGACTCCACTCCTACTACCACTACTACTACCACCATTACTCCACCACTTTCTCTTGTTCCCGCCCCTCTCGGCTGCCTATATAAACCTCCCTCTCTCCCTTCTTTCTGTTAGTGTGACTTTGTAAATGGTCCAAGTCGGACCGAAACATCGTCGTAAGCTCCTTTCTTCAATTGCGGGTTATTTGTGTACATAGGATACAAATTTCAAATGATTAAATAGATTTACAATAGTGAGGTAGTTCAGGATAACTAGATTGTATTACAAATGAGTATAAATTTCAAATGATTAAATAGATTTACAATAGTGAGGTAGTTCAGAATATTTAGATTGTAAAAAAATTAGTAATAAGAATGGTTTTTGTCTTGGCCTGTCACACAGTTTCTATTAAAGCTCCAATATTGGAGTATATCAGGCAAACTTAAGACTAGTTTCAGATTTATTAGACAATAGCTATATTCGGGATTTTATGTTTACAGTGAACCCTCGCTATTCGAACACTCCAAACTCGCCCTTTTATGTAAGTTTATTATTGTAAGTGCTTTTATAAGTGTATTTTTGGGGGTCTGAAATGGACTAATCTAATTTACATCATTCCTTATGGGAATGAATTCGTTTGGTAACAGCACTTGAACAGCATTCTGGAATGAAGAATGTTCGAATAGCGAGGGTCCACTGTACTGTCCTTTGGGTCAGTGCTGGTGTAGATGAGGAGGATGTGTGTGTGTGTGTGCGTGAATCAGTGGTTTTCGTGTGTTTAGGTGATGGTGGGGTATGTTAGTGAGATAAGATGTTTTTTGATGATAGTGTTGAAAATGGTGGCTGAGTCTGCAGTTTTGGAGTTTTCAGGTAGGGAGTTCCAGATTTTAGGCCCTTTAATGTACATTGAACGTTTGTATAGATTTAGCCGGACACGTGGAATGTCATAGAGGTTTTTGTGTCTGGTATTGTGTCTATGGGTCTTGTCACAACTATCAAGAAAGCGTTTTAGATCAGGGTTAATATTGGAATTTATGGTTCTGTACATGTAGGTTGCACAGTAGTAAGTGTGGATGTTCTGGACAGTGAGTAAATTTAGGTCTTTGAAGAGTGGGGGGGTGTGTTGCCTGGGATTGGATTACGTGATAATTCTTACTGCGGCTTTTTGTAGAGTTATTATTGGTTTTAGGCGAGTTGTCGCTGTTGATCCCCAAGCACATATGACATAGGTGAGGTAGGGATAGATGAGTGAATAGTATAGTGAGAGTAGGAATGATTGCAGTACATAGTAACATATCTTAGAGAGGATCCCAACCATTTTGGATACTTTTTTTGCTATGTGGTTAATATGGGTGCTGAAATTCAGGTTGCTCTCATGACCTTCCCTCCATGGATTGAGTCTTATTGCTGCCCATTTCCTCAGACACTGTCTGACCCCTTTAGGTTTATTGTTTCCCCAGGAGAGTAATAATAATGATATTATTACCATCATAACTAAGCACTAAACCCACTAGGGTCATACAGCACTGCAGGGTAGGGTGTGCTAAAGGTGTAATATTCCTGATCAGACACACACACAATAATAATGAGAGAATAGCTATAAAATAAAGTAGGGAAGTACAGTGGTACCCCGGATTTCGTCAATAATTCGTTCCAGAAGGCTGTTCGAGTGCCGTTACTGAATGAATTTGTTCCCATAAGGATGAATGTAAATTAGATTAGTCTGTTTCAGACCCCCAAAAATACACTTACATAATTGCTCGAGTTGGGAGCTGTATGAAATCTGGGGTACCACTGTACTTATGAGTTATATATTACTGTATAAAAACAGTATAAAATTACTCAGCTCCTAAAAAAAAAATTTATAATTTGAATCTGTAGAAATGGTTCAAGGTTCTTAGTTTAATTTTCTTGAGCTATCCTGCTATACAATAGGGTATCCCTCAAGGATGTAAGAAGACATTTTAATAGTGTATATTTTTGTTTTAGTAAAGACACTGATGCAGTCAACTAGTCACTTTTTTTTTTTTTTTAGAAGAATAAACTTTTAACAGACTTTGCCACATTTTAAAAGATTTTTATCATCTTGAGATAAGCAGAAATAATGTACAGCGGACCCTTGGTTTTCGTTGAAAATTCTTTCCAGAATGCTGTTTGAGTGCCGTTACCAAACGAATTTGTTCCCATAATAACAAATGTAAATTAGATTAGTCATTTCAGACCCCCCAAAAGTACACTTACAAAAGCACTTACGAAAATACACTTACATAATTGTTCGAGTTTGGAGGTGCACGAAAACCGAGGGTCCACTGTAAGTTTATTCAGATTTTGTAAAATGTTGGTAATGAACTGTCACATTCACAAGTGCAAAGCCCATTTAGATCATGCAGCATTGGTTATCATGCAAGTGCTTCACTTTTTATTCAGTAAATGTATGGCAGAATAAATATCTTATAATTGTAGGGTTTAGACATATTTTATAACAGTCAATGTGGAAATAATTTTTATTGTACATGATTTTTTTTGTCTAGTAATTAATAATAATAATAATAATAATAATTTTATTATTTCAATGCATGTTACAAGTGTACAATGTTATTGGTAGTTACAAATATAATACAATTATAAAACTGTAATGCAAGGAGAGCCACTGGCATGCCATGGCATTAGGGGCAGTTTATTCTAGAGACTTATTCACTAAGTACTTAATGCTAAAGAAATTGATTGAGTTTATTCTAGTTCTATATTATTTAAATTTTTAAATGGTTATACATACTATTTAAAGACAATACAAGAGAAATTGGTTGAGTTTAATCTAGTTGTAGAATTTATTTCAAATTACAGTATGTTGATGCTATACTAGTATAATAACAATACTAGAAATAGTTTTTAGAGTTTCATCTAGGTATATATTTTATTTCAAATTAAGAAAATGATGATACTATAAGATTTTAAATGACAATATGATGATATGAGATTGCAACAAGTGTTAAGGAGGATGAACATATCAAAATGAGATCTTCTTAAGTAAAATAATATTGGGTTTGGAAGTTTGTTACAGTATGAGTATTTAGTATAGGGTGAGTAGGTGACTTTTGAGAAGAGTCTTGAATTGATTTTCCGACAAGGTTAACTTGATATTTACTGGTAATGAATTCCAGATTTTGGGGCCCTTTATGTGCATAGAATTTTTACATTGGTTAGTATGGACTCGGGGTATGTCAAATAGTGATCTGTGTCTTGTGTCATGTTCGTGGGACCTATTAAAGTTGTTGAGGAGAATTCTGAGCGCAGGGTTAATATTAGCATGCAGAGTTTTATGTATGTAGAAGGCACATGAATAGGTATGAATATTTTTTATGGTGAGTAGTTTTAAGGTTCTGAATATAGGTGGAGTATGCTGTCTAGAGTGGGAATTTGTTATCATCCTGACTGCAGCCTTTTGCTGGGTTATGAGTGGTCTAAGGTGATTTAATGTTGTTGAGCCCCATGCACAGATTCCATAGGTGAGATAAGGGTAGATAAGAGAATGATATAGTGCAATGAGAGCTGGTTGAGGCACATAATAGCGTATCTTAGATAATATACCTACTGTCCTTGAGATTTTCTTGGAAATTTGTTGTATGTGTGTTTGGAATTTAAGACTACTGTCAAGGTGGATTCCTAGGAATTTTCCCTCTGTGAGCCTTGTGATGGGTGAACCATTTAGCGTTATGTTAAGTGGAACATTTGTAGCTTTGTTTCCAAACTGAATGTAGTAGGTCTTGTCCGTATTGAGAGTAAGCTTATTTGTCATCATCCATGTTGATATTTTCTGTAATTCGGCATTAACTGTGTTGGCTAGTACGACTGGATTTGGGTGAGAGAAGACATATGTTGTGTCATCTGCAAACAAAATGGGTTTGAGTAGTTGTGATGCATTCGGTAGGTCATTTATGTAAATGAGGAATAGGAGTGGCCCCAGGACACTACCTTGAGGGACACCGACTGTAATTTGTTGTGTGGAAGAGTTCTCTCCATTTGTGTTCACGTACTGACTTCTGTTGCTAAGGTATGACTTTAGGTAGTTGAGGGGTGCCCCTAATACCATAGTGCGCTAGTTTTGTGAGCAATAAATCATGGTCGACTGTATCAAATGCTTTGCGTAGGTCTATGAAGATTCCCAGCGGAACCTCTTTCTTCTCAAGTGCGGTGTATATTAACTCTAACATGTGTGTTATAGCATCGTTTGTGCTCTTGTTGTTCCTGAATCCAAATTGACAGGGGTTTAGTACATTGTGTGAGACGAGGTAGGAATAGATCTGTTTATGAATTAATTTTTCGAAGATTTTAGAAAGCAGTGGTAAATTTGAGATTGGTCTGTAATTGTTCAAGTCAGTTTGGTCACCTCCTTTGTGGATCGGGTGACCCTAGCTATTTTGAGAATTGATGGGAAGGTTGAAGATTCAATGGATTTATTGAATAATGCTGCTATAATTGGTGACAGTACATGTGTAGCTTTTTGTACATAAAGGGTGGTAAGCTGTTTATGTCTCCTGCTTTGTTTTTAAGGGTGTTGATTATGTGTGAGACTTCAATTGAGTTGGTAGGAGCTAGGAATAGTGTATCTGGGTAGGTGTTGGTGAGGTAGTCTGTTGGACGAGTGTTCGAGCTTGGGATCCTACTCGCTAGATTCTTTCCTATGGTGGAGAAGAAAACATTAAGTCTATTTGCTGTCTCAATTGGTGAGAGTAGGGGTTCGTCTGTTTTTGATAATTTGATGGTATTGTTCGTGGATATCTTTTTATTTCCTAGAATTGTAGATAGGGTTTTCCAGGTCTTTTTCATATCACCTTTTACGGTCTGGAGTCTGTTCTCAATAGGGCTATAACATACACACAATGTACATTAATTTATTAAGTTATAAATATTTAATAAGGTGGTACCTCTACTTACGAGCAAAATTCGTTCCAGAAGGCTGTTCAAGTGCCGATACCGAAGGAATTTTTTCCCATAAGATATAATGAAAATTAGGTTAATCCATTTCAGACCCCCAAAAATACACTTACAAAAGCACCTACAAAAATACACTTACATAATTGTTCGAGTTGGGAGCTGCTCGTAAGTAGAGGTACCACTGTATTTGCATGCAGGTAAATTTTAAAACCAAGTAAAAATTTCATATAAATACAAATGGATTGATTTACACCTGATATATTAGGCATACAGTCAATGTTCTAAACTGGACTGAAACAAAATTTATTAGAATGTAATACATGTAAAAATGTTCCAGCTTAGGATGTATAACACAATAGTTTACAAATTTTGTGCACGAGAGGAAGTTTGCCATTGTCTGAAGATACAGTATTTTAATGGAAGCCAACAGTGACTATTAAGTACAATATTGACTACAATTGTACTTGTATTGATATAAAATGTTTGCTATTAGTGAAAATTGAAGACCAAAATATATGAGTGTTTTTTAGAGTGTAGTATGCATATTTAGGGTGTGTTTTAGAAGACTTCAAGTAAGCTGGGTTTTAAATATGGGGAAAAAAATAAGTGTCTTGTGATGGGCTTTGAGATTTTCTTCCCTAGTAACTGTCTGATTACTCAGGTTATTGCTACGTGCAGCCTGCAGGGCTATTGAGTTTTCCATTTGCAGACTCGGCAAGAATTTGATAATCTTGAATCGTAACCTGATGATGACTGATATTTGGTTCATGAGAAGTTATAGTTTGGTCAGAAAATATAATATTTAAGAATTACTTAATGTCTCTTCATAATGTACACAAAGGAGTGCCATGAACTGGGTTCGAACCCCACCCATGGTATGGTTTCTTTAAAATAGAACACTTATCATTTTGCTCAATGTAAGGACCTTCCTTACTATGCCCATTATGTACCTATAGAAAACATTTTAGCAATCCATTATTCAATTATTATTATTATAATAAAAAAGAAGCGCTAAACCACAGGGGTCATACCATTATTCAATTGAAGTGTGAGTAAGGTAACATGAAGGGATTTGGGGAAACAGGTTATCCAAGAACCTGCACTCTGGAGAGGTCAGGACATTGCAGTTTAGAGGGTCATTTGAATTGTGATGTCTGCACACTTCTGGCAAGACAGTTATTGAATAAGTGAATAGTGGGAGATGGTCATGTATAAAAAAAAACAAAAAATTATCCAATTGTATATTTATTACCTTTCAAAGCTGAATAATTTTTTTTTTTTTACTTCTGGTGGCTCACAATACCAAAGTTCTATTGTTTACTAGGTGTATGCAGTATAATTATCTAGTCTTCTGTGTAACATTTTTAAACATTTTATAATTTAATACTGTAATAAAAAATAGCCTGAGCTTTGTATTTTTAAACACACTATAACAATACACAATAACACAATACTCTATAACAATTAAATTATCATTAGGAAAAGTGCTAAACTAAGATACAAAATTGTCAACATTGATTATGAATGCCATGAAGGTGAATCAAAGATCTGAATTTTGAGAGCAAGTCCATGACAAACACAGAGGCATAGTAATAATCTGAATACCAACAGCAAAATCAGCGAAGAACTATGCTGTGAAGATACTAAATCCAAGAGATGACCCTGGATCATGTGATTAGGAAAGACAGTTGTGTATGTTACTATAGTCATGGGAAGAGCAGTAAGCCCGTAAGGATTATACAGTACGTACCTAGGGAAATGGGAGGCAATCAAGTTCAATTAAAGGAAGGGAAGATCAGCCCCAATTTGGATAAAGCAGCCCTCACCACCATCAAGGAACTTTCCCTGAGAACAGCCATGTAAAATATCCTATTCCTGAGGATCTGGTCCTATAGTTGAACCATACCATTGTTTGATGTCTATAAGATAAAACTTTTTTTTTTTTTTTTTTGAAACCATAAAATATATTCCATAAGTAGGTGCCTCCACAATTTACCCATCAGAGAAGAGCTTGAACTTTATTAATCTGAAAAAAACTGTCCCTGCTATATATCTTGCTAGTCATTTCATATGCTGAATTAAGAAAAGAATATATTATACTCTATAAAAAAAATATGAATATATGAGAAGGAAATGTAGTGTGATGAATTTACTGGCAAGGAAAATTTAAGGTGCCCCATAGCCTGGTGGCTAAAGCTCTCACTTCACACAGCGAGAGTCTGGGTTCAATTCCCAGGGAGGGTAGAAACACTGAGCGTGTTTCTTTACACCGGTTGTCTGTGTTTCCCAGCAGAAAAAAGGGAACCTGGTAGTTGACTGGTGTGGGTCACATCCTAGGAAAAAACTAACCTAATTTGCCTGAAATGCTCTGCATAACAAGCGGCTTTCCATATACAGTGGACCCCCGGATTACGTCATTATTTCGTTCCAGAATGCTGTTCAAGTGCCGTTACCAAACAAATTTGTTCCAATTAGGAATAATATAAATTAGATTAGTCCTTTTAGACCCCCAAAAATACACTTACAAAAGCACTTACAAAAATACACGTACATAATTGTTCGAGTTTGGAGCATAACGTAAAAGGGTGAGTTTGGAGTGTTCGAATAGCGAGGGTCCACTGTATGTCATTGATGCCAGCTAAGCCTGAATACCATGTACATGTACTTGTAGAAATATATTATTATTATTATTATCATTTTTTTTATTAACACATAGGTCGTTTCCCACCAAGGCAGGGTGGCCCGACAATGAAAAACTTTCATCATCACTCACTCCATCACTGTCTTGCCAGAGGCATGTTTACACTACAGCTACAAAACTGCAACATTAACGCCCCTCCTTCAGAGTGCTGGCACTGTACTTCCCATTTCCAGGAATCAAGTCCGGCCTGCCGGTTTCCCTGAAACCCTTCATAAATGTTACCTTGTTTACACTCCAACGGCACGTCAAGTCCTAAAAACTATTTGCTCCTATCTAACACGCTCATGCATGCTTGCTGGAAATCCAAGCCCCTTGCACACAAAACCTCCTTTACCCCCTCCTTCCAACCTTTTCTACGTCTACCCCTACCCCGCCTTCCCTCCACTTCAGATTTATACACACTCGAAGTCATTCTATTTTGTTCCATCCTCTCTACATGTCCAAACCATCTCAATAACCCCTCCTCAGCCCTCTGGATAATAGTTTTGGTAATCCCACACCTCCTTCTAATCTCCAATCTATGGATTCTCTGCATTATATTCACACCACACATTGCCCTTTGACATGACATCTCCACTGCCTCCAGCCTTCTCCTTGTTGCAACATTCACAACTCATGTCTCACACCCATACAAGAGTGTTGGTATAACTATACTCTCATACATTCCCCTCTTTGCTTTCATGGATAAAGTTCTCTGTCTCCACAAGCTCCTCAGTGCACCACTCACTTTTTTCCCCTCGTTAATTCTATGATTCACCTCATCCTTCATAGACCTATCTGCTGACACATCCACTCCTAAATATCTGAACACATTCACCTCCTCTATACTCTCTCCCTCCAATCTGATATCCAATCTTCCGTTATCTAATTTTTTTTGTTATCCTCATCACCTTACTCTTTCCTATATGCACTTTTAATTTCCTTCTTTTAAATACCCTACCAAACTCATCCACCAACCTCTGCAGAGGTTGGTGGATTATTATTATTATTTTTTTTTTTTTTTCAACAAGTCGGCCGTCTCCCACCGAGGCAGGGTGACCCAAAAAGAAAGAAAATCCCCAAAAAGAAAATACTTTCATCATCATTCAACACTTTCACCTCACTCATACATAATCACTGTCTTTGCAGAGGCGCTCAGATACGACAGCTGAGAATAAGTCCCTCCCAGCTGTCACTATCCCAGACCCCTCCTTTAAAGTGCAGGCATTGCACTTCCCATTTCCAGGACTCAAGTCCAACTAAATCAATTAACTGGTTTCCCTGAATCCCTTCACAAAATGTTACCCTGCTCACACTCCAACAGCTCGTCAGGTCCCAAAAACCATTCGTCTCCATTCACTCCTATCTAACACACTCACACATGCTTGCTGGAAGTCCAAGCCCCTCGCCCACAAAACCTCCTTTACCTTCACCCCCTCGCTCCAACCTTTTCGAGGACGACCCCTACCCCGCCTTCCTTGCCCTACAGATTTATACGCTCTCCAAGTCATTCTACTTTGATCCATTCTCTCTAAATGACCAAACCACCTCAACAACCCCTATTCAGCCCTCTGACAAATACTTTTATTAACTCCACACCTCCTAATTTCCACATTCCAAATTTTCTGCATAATATTTACACCACACATTGCCCTTAGACAGGACATCTCCACTGCCTCCAGCCACCTCCTCGCTGCAGCATTTGCAACCCATTCTTCACACCCATATAAGAATGTTGGTACCACAATACTTTCGTACATTCCCTTCTTTGCCTCCATGGATAACGTTTTTTGTCTTCACAGATACCTCAACGCACCACTCACCTTTTTTCCTTTATCAATTCTATGGTTAACCTCATCCTTCATAAACCCATCTGCTGATAATCCCTCTCTCCAATGTGATATCCAATTTTTCTTTATTTAAATCATTTGATACCCTCATCACCTTACTCTTATCTATGTTCACTTTCAACTTTCTACCTTTACACACCCTCCCAAACTCGTCCGCTAACCTTTGCAACTTTTCTTTAGAATCTCCCATAAGTACAGTATCATCAGCAAAAAGTAACTGTGTCAACTCCCATTTTGTATTTAATTCCCCATAATTTAATCCCACTCCTCTCCCCAACACCCTAGCATTTACTTCTTTTACAACCCCATCTATAAATATATTAAACAACCATGGTGACATTACACAGCCCTGTCTAAGTCGGCCGTGTCCCACCGAGGCAGGGTGACCCAAAAAAGAAAGAAAATCCCCAAAAAGAAAATACTTTCATCATCATTCAACACTTTTACCACACTCATACATAATCACTGTCTTTGCAGAGGAGCTCAGATACGACAGCTGAGAATTGTCCCTCCCAGCTGTCACTATCCCAGACCCCTCCTTTAAAGTGCAGGCATTATACTTCCCATTTCCAGGACTCAAGTCCAACTAAATCAATTAACTGGTTTCCCTGAAACATCAGCAGCTATTTATTATAAACTACGGACTATATAATTTATTTTATTCAGTCAAAAATTTCCTCAGTCATGTTAGTAAAGTTCTTTTAACCATGAGTATTTGACTTCAAGAAGTATAGAGGTAGTGGAGATGTCATGTCTGAGAGCAATGTGTGGTGTGAATATAATGCAGAGAATTTGTAGTTTGGAAATTAGGAGGAGGTGCGGGATTACCAAAACTACTATCCAGAGATAACAAAAAAGGCACAATACCGTGACTGGAACAATACACACACAACCCGCACATATACCACTACTACCACTACTCCTACATTTCCCCACTCTCTTGTACCCTCCCCTGTCTGCCTGCCTATAAATACCCTTCCTCTGTCTCTGTGTGTTAGTGTGACTTTGTAAATGGTCCAAGTCGGGCCGAAACGTCGTCGTAAGCTCCTCTCTTTTATATGTGCGGGTTGTGTGTGTACTATCCAGAGGGCTGAGGAGGGGTTGTTGAGGTGGTTTGGACATGTAGAGAGGATGGAAGGAAATGGAATGACTTCGAGAGTATATAAATCTGTAGTGGAAGGAAGGCGGAGTAGGCGTCGGCCTAGGAAAGGTTGGAGGGAGGGAGTAAAGGAGGTTTTGTGCGTGAG
This sequence comes from Cherax destructor, assembly GCA_009830355.1. Lineage (NCBI taxonomy): Eukaryota > Metazoa > Arthropoda > Malacostraca > Decapoda > Parastacidae > Cherax > Cherax destructor. The sequence continues at coordinate 5,457 of WNWK01013834.1, read as the reverse complement.
GGGCTTGGGCTTCCAACAAGCAAGTGCGTGTGAGCGTGTTAGATAGGAGCGAATGGAGACAAATGGTTTTTAGTACTTGGCGTGCTGTTGGAGTGTGAGCAGGGTAATATTTATGAAGGGAGTCAGGGAAACCGGCAGGCCGGACTTGAGTCCTGGAGATGGGAAGTACAGTGTCTACACTCTGAAGGAGGGGCGTTAATGTTGCAGTTTTATAACTGTAGTGTAAGCACGCCTCTAGCAAGAGAGTGATGGAGTGAATGATGAAAGTTTTTCTTTTTTTTAGCCACCCTGCCTTGGTGGGAGACAGCCGATGTGTTAATAAAAACAATAAAAAAAATATTTGACTTCAGTATTTTGCTGTCTTAATCCTGTGTTGGATTCAAATGGTGTATTGCCAACAATACTGAAGAAATCACACACTGCAGAACCAATTTTTATTGGGACAACATTTTACTTTGTTAAAGATTTATCCTATCAACTAGTTAAAACTTTAACAAAGTGAAACATTGTACCAATAAGTGCTTGCTCTGAAACATGTCTTTTTTTAATCCTCTGTTATACATACAAACTACTGAGTTGTTAACATCCTTTACCACAACAATAAATGAAAATAATAATGACTAGTCTTAAATACTGAAAAACTTATTATATTTAACATAAGTACTGTATAGTGAAAAAGTAGGAGCCAGTGCTACACTAATAAGAAGCCTTGGAACTGAGAAAATAATGTAATATAATGTATCACTCATATAATTTATTTAGCATAAACATAACAAATATATAACAATATGAAAAGGTAAATCCCACATGGACAGAAATTAAAATGCAGAATGGCAAGGATCTGTATATTTTTATTTCAATCAGATCTGCTGAACTAAACAGATCCTTTCCAGTCTATTTTATTTTCTGTCCATGTAGGATTTACCTTTTCCTTTATCAGGGTTTATGACACTTAAGACAAATAAAAATAATATGTTCTTCCCCAAGTTATTGAATACTAATTTTGGAATGCAGGAGTTTTCTAAATTTTTAGCACAATATTTATGAGATAATTATTATAAATCTTATGAGTAAAAAGAGGAAGAAATGCTAAACATGTCTAAGAAATGGATTGGGCTGTAAAGTATTAATAACAGTGTCAGTGGGATGTGCAAAATGTGTCGATGCCACAATTACTTCACAGGGAGGATTCACAGCTGTTATGACTTGCTGAATTTCAAATACTTCTCCTGGAGTCACCCCTCCAACAACAAAGACCAGCATTGTGGGTGTATCTCGTGGCATTGGCTTGCTTACATTCACAAAAAGGCTGAAAAGCAATACATATATTATTAAGTCAAAATGCAAGCATTTTTATTTCTCATACAGAGACCTATGTATACATAAAAGCTTTCTGTCAGTCTGAATCAGGCTGAGTATTTAAGTTCCCTTAAGTGAGAGTGAGAGCTAGAGTGCATGCACATGCGATGGAACAAAGATATGCTGACAATGGTGCATACATGTACTAATGCTGTGTCATGTACATTTTTTTTTTTTTCAACAAGTCGGCCGTCTCCCACCGAGGCAGGGTGACCCAAAAAGAAAATACTTTCATCATCATTCAACACTTTCACCACACTCATACATAATCACTGTCTTTGCAGAGGAGCTCAGATACGACAGCTGAGAATAGTCCCTCCCAGCTGTCACTATCTCAGACCCCTCCTTAAAAGTGCAGGCATTGTACTTCCCATTTCCAGGACTCAAGTCCAACTAAATCAATTAACTGGTTTCCCTGAATCCCTTCACAAAATGTTACCCTGCTCACACTCCAACAGATCGTCATGTCCCAAAAACCATTCGTCTCCATTCACTCCTATCTAACACGCTCACACATGCTTGCTGGAAGTCCAAGCCCCTCGCCCACAAAACCTCCTTTACCCCTTCCCTCCAACCTTTTCTAGGAAGACCCCTACCCCGCCTTCCTTCCCCTACAGATTTATACGCTCTCCAAGTCATTCTACTTTGATCCATTCTCTCTAAATGACCAAACCACCTCAACAACCCCTCTTCAGCCCTCTGACAAATACTTTTAGTAACTCCACACCTTCTCCTAATTTCCACTTTCCCGAATTTTCTGCATAATATTTACACCACACATTGCCCTTAGACAGGACATCTCCACTGCCTCCAGTCTCCTCCTCGCTGCAGCATTTGCAACCCATGCTTCACACCCATATAAGAGTGTTGGTACCACTATACTTTCGTACATTCCCTTCTTTGCCTCCATGGATAACGTTTTTTGTCTCCACAGATACCTCAATGCACCACTCACCTTTTTTCCTTCATCAATTCTATGGTTAACCTCATCCTTCATCAATTCTATGGTTAACCTCATCCTTCATCAATTCTATGGTTAACCTCATCCTTCATCAATTCTATGGTTAACCTCATCCTTCATCAATTCTATGGTTAACCTCATCCTTCATAGACCCATCCGCTGACACGTCAACTCCCAAATATCTGAAAACATTTACTTCTTCCATAATCCCTCTCTCCAATGTGATATCCAATTTTTCTTTATTTAAATCGTTTGATACCCTCATCACCTTACTCTTATCTATGTTCACTTTTAACTTTCTACCTTTACACACTCTCCCAAACTCGTCCACTAACCTTTGCAACTTTTCTTTAGAATCTCCCATAAGCACAGTATCATCAGCAAAAAGCAACTGTGTCAACTCCCACTTTGCATTTAATTCTCCATAATTTAATCCCACCCCTCTCCCCAACACCCTAGCATTTACTTCTTTACAACCCCATCTATAAATATATTAAACAACTATGGTGACATTACACATCCCTGTCTAAGACCTACTTTTACCGGGAAGTAATCTCCCTCTCTCCTACACACCCTAACCTGAGCCTCACTATCCGCATAAAAACTCTTTACAGCCTTCAGTAACTTACTACCTATTCCATACACTTGCAACATTTGCCACACTGCTCCCCTATCCACTCTATCATATGCCTTTTCTAAATCCATAAATGCAATAAAACTTCTCTACCTTTATCTAAATACTGTTCACATATATGCTTCACTGTAAACACTTGATCTACACATCCCCTACCCACTCTAAAGCCTCCTTGCTCATCTGCAATCCTACTCTCTGTCTTATCTCTAATTCTTTCAATAATAACCCTGCCATACACTTTACCTGGTATACTCAGTAAACTTATTCCCTAAAATTTTTTACACTCTCTTTTATCCCCTTCCCCTTTATATAAAGGAACGATACATGCTCTCTGCCAATCCTAGGTACCTTCCCTCTTTCATACATTTATTAAACAAAAATACCAACCACTCCAGCACTATATCCCCCTGCTTTTAACATTTCTGTCATGATCCCGTCAGTTCCATCTGCTTTACCCCTTTCATTCTACGTAATGCCTCACGCACCTCCCCACACTCACATCCTGCTCTTCTTCACTCCTAAACGATGTTGTACCTCCTGGCCAGTACATGAAATTACCGCCTCCCTTTTTCATCGACATTTAAAAGTTCCTCAAAATATTCCCGCCATCTACCCAATACCTCCAGCTCTCTATCTACTAACTCCACTACTCTGTTTTTAACTGACAAATCCATTTGTTCCCTAGGCTTTCTTTTCTTGTTTATCTCACTCCAAAATTTTTTCTTGTTTTCAGCAAAATTTCTTGACAGAGCCTCTCCCATTCTTTCATCCGCTCTTCTTTTGCACTCTCTCACCACTCTCTTCACCTTTCTTTTACTCTCCATATACTCTGCTCTTCTATTAACACTTCTGTTTTGTAAAAACCTCTCATAAGCTACCTTTTTCTCTTTTATCACACCCTTTACTTCTTCATTCCACCACTCACTCCTCTTTCCTCCTGCACCCACCCTCCTATAGCCACAAACTTCTGCCCCACATTCTAAAACTGCATTTTTAAAACTATCCCAACTCTCTTCAACCCCCCCACTACTCATACTTGCACTAGCCCACCTTTCTGCCAATTGTTGCTTATATCTCACCCTAACTTCCTCCTCCCTTAGTTTATACACTTTTACCTCTCTCTTACTTGCTGTTGCCATTTTCTTTTGTCCCATCTACCTTTTACTCTAACTGTAGCTACAACCAAATAATGATCTGATATATCTATTGCCCCTCTATAAACATGTACATCCTGAAGCCTACCCATCAACCTTTTATCCACCAATACATAATCCAACAAACTACTTTCCTTACGTGCTATATCATACCTTGTATATTTATTTATCCTCTTTTTCATAAAATATGTATTACTTATTACCAAACCTCTTTCCACACATAGCTCAATTAATGGTTCCCCATTTACATTTACCCCTGGCACCCCAAATTTACCTACTACTCCCTCCACAACATTTTTACCCACTTTAGCATTAAGATCCCCAACCACAATTACTCTCTCACTTAGTTCAAAACTCCCACCCCTCACTCAACATTTCCCAAAATCTCTCTCTCTCCTCTACACTTCTCTCTTCTCCAGGTGCATAAACACTTACTATAACTCACTTTTCACATCCAACCTTTATTTTACTCCACATAATCCTTGAATTTATACATTTATATTCCTTCTTTACCTGCCATAACTGATTATTCAACATTATTGCCACTCCTTCTTTAGCTCTAACGCTATTTGAAACCCCTGACCCCAATCCCATTTATTTCTCCCCACTGAAACTCTCCTACCCCCCTTTAGCTTTGTATCACTTAAAGCCAGGACATCCCGCTTCTTTTCATTCATAACATCTACAATCATCTCTTTCTTATCATTCGCACAACATCCACGCACATTCAAACATCCCACTTTGACGGGTTACTAGCCCATTGTTCCCGGCATTTTAGTTGACTTTTACAACACGCATGGCTTACGGAGGAAAGATTCTTATTCCACTTCCCCATGGATATGAAAGGAAAAGCAATAAGAACAAGAACTATTAAGATAAAATCAAAGAAAACTCAGATGAGTGTGTATTCATAAACGTGTACATGTTTGTGTAGCGTGACCTAAGTGTAAGTAGAAGTAGCAAGACGTACCTGAAATCTTGCATGTTTATGAGACAGAAAAAGAGACACCAGCAATCCTACCATCATGTAAAACAGTTTCAGGTTTCTGTTTCACAGTCACCTGGCAGGATGGTAGTACCTCCCTGGGTGGTTGCTGTCTACCAACCTACTACCTACTACTATACAATATTTGATGGAGCATAAATGTGCTGACACTGTGTGATGGACATGGAAGTTGAAAGGCATTCTAAAATAATTAAGCAGTTTCAGAAAATAATGAAGTGTAAACCTGATATTTGCACCACATCAGAAGATTCATGTAAAGTAAAACAAAAGAACTAGAAATAAGCAAGGATGGAGATAGAGTAAACCCTCCATTTAATGGACTTCTTATGAAATGGTAGAATCT
>WNWK01013833.1:27500-53776 GCA_009830355.1 Cherax destructor | reverse complement strand
GATATTATTAGAAGCCATCTAGATAACCATAATTTGATTAATGATACCCAGCATGGATTCACGAGGGGCCGTTCCTGCCTATCTAATTTATTAACCTTCTTCAGTAAAGCTTTTGAGGCTGTTGATCACGATAAAGAATTCGATATTGTTTATTTAGACTTTAGTAAGGCTTTTGATAGAGTACCACACCAGAGACTGTTAAAGAAAGTGGCAGCTCATGGCATTGGGGGAAAAGTGCTGTCATGGATCGAGTCATGGCTCACCAATAGGAAGCAGAGAGTGTGCATAAATGGGGTTAAATCCGAATGGGGACTTGTAACAAGTGGTGTTCCACAGGGATCAGTCTTAGGCCCATTGTTATTTATAATATATATCAATGACCTTGATGAGGGAATTACTAGTGATATGAGCAAATTCGCCGACGACACGAAGATAGGTAGGATAATTGATTCAAACATAGATGTCATAGAACTTCAGGAAGATTTAGACAAACTTAATTCGTGGTCAGAAAAGTGGCAGATGCAGTTCAATGTAGATAAATGCAAGGTTCTGAAGCTCGGGAGTGTCCATAACCCAAGCACTTATAAGTTAAATAACGTAGAACTTAGCCATACAGATTGCGAGAAGGACTTGGGGGTGATGGTAAGCAGCAACCTTAAACCAAGACAGCAATGCCTAAGCGTACGTAATAAGGCAAATAGATTACTGGGATTTATATCAAGAAGTGTTAGCAACAGAAGTCCAGAGGTTATATTACAGCTTTATACATCATTAGTAAGGCCTCACCTAGATTACGCAGCTCAGTTCTGGTCTCCATATTACAGAATGGACATAAATTCGTTAGAAAACATTCAGCGTAGAATGACTAAATTAATACATAGCATTAGAAATCTTCCTTACGAAGAAAGATTGAAGACCCTAAAATTACATTCACTTGTAAGACGTAGAATGAGGGAGACATGATCGAGGTATACAAGTGGAAAATGGGTATTAACAAAGGGGATATAAATAAGGTCTTGAGGATATCTCTCCAAGAGAGAACCCGCAATAATGGATTCAAGTTAGATAAGTTTAGATTTAGAAAGGATATAGGAAAGTATTGGTTTGGAAATAGGGTAGTTGATGAGTGGAACAGTCTGCCTAGTAGGGTTATTGAAGCTAGGACCTTGGGTAGTTTCAAATTTAGGTTGGATAAATTCATGAGTGAGAGGGGTTGGATTTGAGTGGGACTCGCGCATGAGTGGGTAGAATTGTCAAAGCTTATTTCTTGGGTAGCTTTGAAAATTGGGTTGAGCAAATATTCTGTTAGTGGGATGGATTGTGAAGGACCTGCCTAGTATGGGCCAACAGGCCTGCTGCAGTGTTCCTCCTTTCTTATGTTTCTTATGTTCTTATGAATCGACAAGGTAGACAGGGACATGATGTTCCAGAGAGGGAACACAGAAACAAGGGGACACAACTGGAAGCTGAAGACTCAGATGAGTCAAAGGGATGTTAGGAAGCATTTCTTCAGCCACAGAGTAGTCAGGAAGTGGAATAGTCTAGAGAAAGATATAGTGGAGGACGTGTCTAGTGTACTCTCTGTGGAGACTTTTCTACTGTGCTTCCGTTCTTAGCTACCTGAGATTGGATGATGGTTTCCCTCGACTACGAGAAGCTATATCTCCAACTTAAGGCGGAATTAACGGAAGCTAGAAGAGAAATTCAACGATTGAAGGATATATGCAAGGATTATCCCCGGAACAATGTCGCCGATGATCAGACCAACGAATGGATGCTAGTCAGTTCTGAAGGGACGAAGCTGAAGTTGAAGAAAGTCCAGGAGACTGCTGTGAAAACCAGCAACTCTTTTTCCTTGTTATCAGACGAATGTGAAGACATCCCAGCGATGACCATCTCTACAAAGACCATCGAGAACGTCATACACACCGCCAGTCGAGGTAAGAACATTGTTTTAGTTGGGGATAGTCAGATTAAGTTTATGGATAGGGAATTTTGTCTAAAGGATAGGAATAGGAGGCAGAGGGTCTGTTATCCTGGGGCTGGGATGAAGGATATTGTTAGCCGTCTGGACGACATCATGAGAGGTAATGGGAGCAATCCTATTATCTGTCTCAGTGCTGGAGGCAACGATGTTGGCAGACGTAGGAGTGAGGAGCTGATTAGCAGCTATAGGTCAGCAATAGACAGAATTAGGAAGAAGGGTGGGAACCCTGTCATATGTGGTATTTTGCCAAGGAGGGGAGTTGGAAGTGAATGGTTGTCCAGGGCAATTGGTGTCAATTGCTGGCTGGACAAATACTGTAAGGAAAATGCAGTAGCATTCATTGACAACTGGGACCTCTTCTATGGCAGAAATGACATGTATGCCAGGGATGGGGGTTCACTTATCTAGGTCTGGGGTGGGGGCACTGGCAACTGCAGTGGAGGGAGCTGTTAGGGCTTTAAACTAGAAAAAGTTAGTGGTATGGGTTATGGGGGGAAAACAGTGAAGTCCCAGTGTAGTAATGTTATAAATTCTAGGGGAACTAGTAATAGGCAGAATAAGGTGGGTATTGGAAAGCCAGTGGCACTAGGTGACAAGGACAGTAATAGGTATAGTGGAAAAACAGAAATGAGCAGGAAGGGTAAAGAGAAAGGAGGGTCTTTAAATGTATATTACACCAATAGTCGTAGTGCTAGGAATAAGATGGACGAGTTGAGATTAGTTGCAAGTACGGGTAATATTGATGTTTTTGCAATAACTGAGACATGGTTTAATATGAAAAATCGGGACTTGCCTGCCGAATGTCACATTCAGGGTTTTAAATTGTTCCAAGTAGACAGAAGTATCGGGAAGGGGGGTGGGGTTGCACTCTATGTCCGTGATCATTTAAATTGTTGCATAAAAACGGGTATAAAGTCTGAAATAACACATACAGAGTCTGTCTGGATAGAATTTTCAGAGGGGTGTGAAAAATTGATTTTAGGCGTGATTTACCGTTCTCCAAACTTAGATAGGGAACTAGGGAGACTACTCTGGGAGGAAATTGTTAAAGCCACAAGGCACGATAACGTAGTAATTCTAGGGGACTTTAACTTTAGTCAGATTGATTGGAATTTCTTGACAGGGAATTTAGAATCTAACGACATTTTAGAAGTAGTTCAGGATTGCTTTTTGAAGCAGTTTGTAACAGAACCTACAAGGGGAAATAACCTACTTGACTTGGTTCTGGCAAGCAAGGAAACCCTTGTTAATAATTTAGAAATTACAGAGGAACTCGGCTCAAGCGACCACTCGGCGAATTTGCTCATATCACTAGTAATTCCCTCATCAAGGTCATTGATATATATTATAAATAACAATGGGCCTAAGACTGATCCCTGTGGAACACCACTTGTTACAAGTCCCCATTCGGATTTAACCCCATTCATGCACACTCTCTGCTTCCTATTGGTGAGCCATGACTCGATCCATGACAGCACTTTTCCCCCAATGCCATGAGCTGCCACTTTCTTTAACAGTCTCTGGTGCGGTACTCTATCAAAAGCCTTACTAAAGTCTAAATAAACAATATCGAATTCTTTATCGTGATCAACAGCCTCAAAAGCTTTACTGAAGAAGGTTAATAAATTAGATAGGCAGGAACGGCCCCTCGTGAATCCATGCTGGGTATCATTAATCAAATTATGGTTATCTAGATGGCTTCTAATAATATCAGCTATAATTGACTCTAGTAATTTGCCTACAATTGATGTCAGGCTTATTGGGCGGTAGTTTGACGGTAGTGACTTGTCCCCTGCTTTAAAAATAGCAATTACATTAGCCATCTTCCACATATCAGACACTACACCTGTTTGAAGAGATAAATTAAAAATGTTAGATATTGGTTCACAGAGTTCCATTTTGCATTCCTTAAGAACCCTTGCAAAAAGCTCATCAGGACCCGGCGATTTATTTTGTTTCAGTCGGTCCAGCTGTTTCATAATCATTTCGCTAGTGACTGTGATATTACATAATTTATCTTCTTCTGGGCCTCTGTAAAAATTAATTACTGGGATATTATTAATGTCTTCCTGTGTGAAAACCGAAAGGAGGAACACTGCAGCAGGCCTGTTGGCCCATACTAGGCAGGTCCTTCACAATCCGTCCCACTAACAGAATATTTGCTCAACCCAATTTTCAATGCTACCCAAGAAATAAGCTTTGACAATTCTACCCACTCATGCGAGTCCCACTCAAATCCAACCCCTCACTCATGAATTTATCCAACCTAAATTTGAAACTACCCAAGGTCCTAGCTTCAATAACCCTACTAGGCAGACTGTTCCACTCATCAACTACCCTATTTCCAAACCAATACTTTCCTATATCCTTTCTAAATCTAAACTTATCTAACTTGAATCCATTATTGCGGGTTCTCTCTTGGAGAGATATCCTCAAGACCTTATTTATATCCCCTTGTTAATACCCATTTTCCACTTGTATACCTCGATCATGTCTCCCCTCATTCTACGTCTTACAAGTGTTAGTAACAGAAGTCCAGAGGTTATATTACAGCTTTATACATCATTAGTAAGGCCTCACCTAGATTACGCAGCTCAGTTCTGGTCTCCATATTACAGAATGGACATAAATTCGTTAGAAAACATTCAGCGTAGAATGACTAAATTAATACATAGCATTAGAAATCTTCCTTACGAAGAAAGATTGAAGACCCTAAAATTACATTCACTTGTAAGACGTAGAATGAGGGGAGACATGATCGAGGTATACAAGTGGAAAATGGGTATTAACAAAGGGGATATAAATAAGGTCTTGAGGATATCTCTCCAAGAGAGAACCCGCAATAATGGATTCAAGTTAGATAAGTTTAGATTTAGAAAGGATATAGGAAAGTATTGGTTTGGAAATAGGGTAGTTGATGAGTGGAACAGTCTGCCTAGTAGGGTTATTGAAGCTAGGACCTTGGGTAGTTTCAAATTTAGGTTGGATAAATTCATGAGTGAGAGGGGTTGGATTTGAGTGGGACTCGCGCATGAGTGGGTAGAATTGTCAAAGCTTATTTCTTGGGTAGCATTGAAAATTGGGTTGAGCAAATATTCTGTTAGTGGGATGGAATGTGAAGGACCTGCCTAGTATGGGCCAACAGGCCTGATGCAGTGTTCCTCCTTTCTTATGTTATTATGAAAAATACATAGTTTTAAGACAAGGTATGATAAAGCTCATGGAGCAGGGAGAGCAGAGACCCAGAAGCGGACAGCGAAGAGGCGGGGCCAGGAGCTGAGTCTCGACCCCTGCAACCACAATTAGATGAGTACACACACACAGTTTATGTCTGCTGATGTATACATTTAGTCTCATATAAATTATCTCTGAAATTAATTAACCAGAACAAGAGTAACGAACTCCGGTTATTATCAGTCGTCTGATAACTGGAGCAGAGGGAAGTTATTGAACAAGAAGGAGAGGAGGAGGAGGAAAGAGTAGTGTTTGTCAGGAAAGAGTAGTGTTTATCAGGAAAGAGGTGTTTGTCAGGAAAGAGGAGTGTTTGTCAGGAAAGAGTAGTGTTTGTCAGGAAAGAGTAGTGTTTATCAGGAAAGAGTAGTGTTTGTCAGGAAAGAGTAGTGTTTGTCAGGAAAGAGTAGTGTTTGTCAGGAAAGAGTAGTGTTTGTCAGGAAAGAGTAGTGTTTATCAGGAAAGAGTAGTGTTTGTCAGGAAAGAGTAGTGTTTGTCAGGAAAGAGGAGTGTTTGTCAGGAAAGACTGGTGTTTGTCAGGAAAGAGTAGCGTTTGTCAGGAAAGAGTAGTGTTTGTCAGGAAAGAGGGGTGTTTGTCAGGAAAGACTAGTGTTTGTCAGGAAAGAGTAGTGTTTGTCAGGAAAGAGTAGTGTTTGTCAGGAAAGAGTAGCGTTTGTCAGGAAAGAGAGTAGTGTTTGTCAGGAAAGAGAGTAGTGTTTGTCAGGAAAGAGTAGTGTTTGTCAGGAAAGAGTAGTGTTTTTCAGGAAAGAGTAGTGTTTGTCAGGAAAGAGTAGTGTTTGTCAGGAAAGAGTAGTGTTTGTCAGGAAAGAGTAGTGTTTGTCAGGAAAGAGTAGTGTTTGTCAGGAAAGAGTAGTGTTTGTCAAGAAAGAGTAGTGTTTGTCAGGAAAGAGTAGTGTTTGTCAGGAAAGAGTAGTGTTTATCAGGAAAGAGTAGTGTTTGTCAGGAAAGAGTAGTGTTTGTCAAGAAAGAGTAGTGTTTGTCAGGAAAGACTAGTGTTTGTCAGGAAAGAGAGTAAGTCAATATGTGGTGTCTTGGTGAAAATAATAAATATTTGAAAAAAGACACAGGTATTACACCCGAGTATCTTTATTATGAGGACGTTTCGCCCACCAGTGACTTAAGAACATAAGAACATAAGAATGGAGGAACACTGCAGAAGGCCTACTGGCCCATACAAGGCAGGTCCTTATCAAAACCACCACTACCTAAGAATTTACTCCCGTACTCACGACACTAATCAAACCCAGCCCCTCCCACTCATATATTTGTCCAATCTCTTTTTAAAGCCACCCAAGGTCCTAGCCTCTATCACAGTACTCGGAAGATTGTTCCACGCATCTACAACTCTGTTCGAAAACCAGTACTTGCCTATGTCCTTTCTAAATCTAAATTTATCCAATTTAAATCCGTTATTTCTCGTTCTTACTTGGTTCGATATCCTCAGTATTTTATTAATATCTCCTTTGTTTATGCCTATCATCCACTTGTACACCTCGATGATATCTCCCCTCATTCTACGTCTCTCCAGAGAGTGGAGATTCAATGCTCTAAGTCTATCTTCATACGGGAGATTTCTTATACTGTAAATCATTTTAGTCATTCTTCTTTGTATGTTCTCCAATGAATCTATATCCATCCTGTAGTAAGGAGACCAAAACTGAGCTGCATAATCGGTTCAATGAAGAGATTATGAAAGATGAGGTAATCAGTCCCTCATGTGCTGTACATGTATTAACAATAATTCATCAATGTATGAATACCCAGCCAGGTGTTGTATTTGTGTATAATTCATCAACTCGGTCATGATTATGTACCATTGATGATATATAAATATTCTACATAACCAGGGACTTTCTTTATAGTATGTCATTGATGTCAGCTATGGTCTGTATAAGTTGTACCATGTACTGCTAGAAGTAAACATTATTATTATTATATAGTATGTCTGATGTCAGCTATGGTCTGTATAAGTTGTATCATGTACTCCTAATTATTATTATTATTATTATTATTATTATTATTATTATTATTATTATTATTATTATTATTATTATTATTATTATTATTATCATCATCATCATCATCAATGTTTGGAGCAGGACTCACCAAGCAGGAAGAGCGCCTCAACCACGACGTCAGGAACAATGGTTGGTTTGTCTTGTTGGTTGGTATTGACGAGGAAGGCAGCGTTGTAGGGTACAGTGACGGCCACGTAGAAGGTAGCCAGTAGGATGACCAGGTCCCAGCAGGTCTTCAGCATCCCATAGTGAGTTAAGATGAACCTTGACTTCTGGATGCTGGCCGTCTTGTACTCTGGGAGGGGCGCTGCTGAGTGAGGCTGGAGGGGATTCTGAAGAATATATGAAAAAACTGGGTTAAAAATTTCCTGGAATGCAGATTTCAGGGTTGATCCAAGGCAAGGGAGTGTAGCTCCAGCTCCTGGGATCAAGGTCTCTGTAAAAGCATCAAAGGCCCGAGAGATGAGGGGCCATCAGTAACGTGAACAGGGTGGTGATATCAGCTTTAAGATCACAAAGGGAGCACTCTCTACGCCCCCTTACCACTTAAAGGGGGGAAGGGGCTTTTGCACTACTATATAGACCTTGATCCAAGGAATTGGAGCCATCCATCCCCTTCCTCAGATCAAGCTTCATTAACTCCCACTCCTAGAGCATGGAATGTGTTTTTAAGCCAGGCAGTGTGGCTTACTTCCACTGTGGTCAGTAGGTCCTCTTCCCCAGGATGCCACCCACAACACTCAACTAACACCCAGGTACCTAGGTGAACAGTGACAGCAGGTGTAAGGTGACTTGCCCCTACGTCTCACCCTGCCAACATGGTACTAATGAACAAGGATGTCGTCTATACATATACACCTCTCGGTGTATATACACTGATATATATATATATATATATATATATATATATATACTCACATATATACACCTCACGGAGTATATACACTGATATATAGACCTCTCAGTGTACTGTATATACACTTGATACTATCCGATTCCAATTTCCTTAATGGTCGCCGCATTTAGAGTCTGGGTCATTAAGATTAACTAGGTCATTATAACCGTTATTAAGGATGCCAAAACGTGCTCTGAGAAAGACATTGGCTCTAAAACCAGCTTTAATTGGGACGACGTTTCGCCCTATGAATTTGCAAAGTAATGTTTCACTCTGTGTAGAGTTTTATCAAGTCACATTCTGCCTCACGATTACCGGACAGAGGATTGAGCCTGCAGTAGCCTATGTGCTGAAAAAAACTCACTAATTCGGTAATGATTTGGTTGACGGGTTTCCTCGGGGTCTCTAACCCAGCCAGAGGCGGGATTAAAGACGGGAATTATTAAGCTAAAGCTTGACTTACATTATTGAGCTTAAGCTTGTTCTTGCCCTTGTCCTGGGTGTAGTGTCCGGAGAGCTGGTAGAGGACAGCGCGGCTTCGACGTCGCCCGTATTTGTTAGGCTGGGCTTCTGGATCCAGGTTCTCATTCTCATCTGCAAGTGAAGGTTATTGTGTCAGAGAGAGACATATATATGATGGGGTCCACCTCTGGTACAAATTGTGGGTCCCATAGCCATTTGAATATTCCACTTCTCCCACCACCCCATCTTTTTTTTACCAATAGTTATATTTTATTACATAATATGGTACAAAAGATTTAAGAGATACATTGTTGATATAAAGATGGCATATACAGTACACGAGGTGAGAGATACATGTCTAGTACATATTGTTACATGTTTGTCACTGATTATAATGCAAAAATCTCATCCAGCTCTTCCGAGCTGGGGCGCGTGCCCAGAATACAGCATGCATTACCCTTCTGAACAGCAGCGCTGAGTCGCTGGAACAGAAAACTAGCTGCCCTGGGATCCCTAGTTACCCTGTTGAGTCTTTTGCCCAGCTCCTTGGGGAACTTAGATGCACTCTTTCCCCATGAGCCAAGGGTCTCTGAGCCTATAGGAACAAACATATAATGATGGGCGAGTTCTCCATATTTTCTCGACTTTTGGGGCTCCCTGAAGGTGGCAGCTGCCCCTCCTTCCTCCCTGGTGTATTGAGAGATATATATATATATATATATATATTATTAACACACATCGGCCATCTCCCACCAAGGCAGGGTGGCCACCAAGGCAGGGTGACCACCAAGGCAGGGTGACCACCAAGGCAGGGTGGCCACCAAGGCAGGGTGGCTACCAAGGCAGGATGGCCACCAAAGCAGGGTGACCACCAAGGCAGGGTGGCCACCAAGGCAGGGTGACCACCAAGGCAGGGTGACCACCAAGGCAGGGTGGCCACCAAGGCAGGGTGACCACCAAGGCAGGATGGCCACCAAGGCAGGGTGACCATCAAGGCAGGATGGCCACCAAGGCAGGGTGACCACCAAGGCAGGGTGACCACCAAGACAGGATGGCCACCAAGGCAGGGTGACCACCAAGGCAGGATGGCCACCAAGGCAGAGTGGCCACCAAGGCAGGGTGACCACCAAGGCAGGATGACCACCAAGGCAGGGTGGCCACCAAGGCAGCGTGGCCACCAAGGCAGGGTGACCACCAAGGCAGGGTGACCACCAAGGCAGGATGGTCACCAAGGCAGGGTGACCACCAAGGCAGGGTGACCACCAAGGCAGGGTGGCCACCAAGGCAGGGTGACCACCAAGGCAGGGTGACCACCAAAGCAGCGTGGCCACCAAGGCAGGGTGACCACCAAGGCAGGATGGTCACCAAGGCAGGGTGACCACCAAGGCAGGATGGTCACCAAGGCAGGGTGACCACCAAGGCAGGATGGTCACCAAGGCAGGGTGACCACCAAGGCAGGATGGTCACCAAGGCAGGGTGACCACCAAGGCAGGGTGACCACCAAGGCAGGGTGGCCACCAAGGCAGGGTGACCACCAAGGCAGGGTGACCACCAAGGCAGGGTGGCCACCAAGGCAGGATGGCCACCAAGGCAGGGTGACCACCAAGGCAGGGTGGCCACCAAGGCAGGGTGGCCACCAAGGCAGGTGCCACCAAGGCAGATGGCCACCAAGGCAGGGTGACCACCAAGGCAGGATGGCCACCAAGGCAGGGTGGCCACCAAGGCAGGGTGACCACCAAGGCAGGGTGACCACCAAGGCAGGTGCCACCAAGGCAGGGTGACCACCAAGGCAGGGTGACCACCAAGGCAGGGTGCCACCAGGCAGGTCAAAGGCAGGTGACCACCAAGGCAGGGTGGCCACCAAGGCAGGGTGGCCACCAGGCAGGGTGGCCACCAAGGCAGGGTGACCCAAGGCAGGATGCCACCAAGGCAGGTGCCACCAAGGCAGGGTGACCACCAAGGCAGGATGGCCACCAAGGCAGGGTGACCACCAAGGCAGGTCCACCAGGCAGGAGTGACCACCAAGGCAGGAGGCACCAAGGCAGGGTGACCACCAAGGCAGGATGGCACCAGGCAGGGTGACCACCAAGGCAGGTGACCACAGGCAGGTGGCCACCAAGGCAGGGTGCCACCAAGCAGGTGACCACAGGCAGGTGGCCACCAGCAGGTGCCACCAAGGCAGGTGACCACCAAGGCAGGGTGGCCACCAAGGCAGGATGGCCACCAAGGCAGGGTGCCACCAGGCAGGTGCCACCAAGGCAGGTGGCCACCAAGGCAGGTGCCACCAAGGCAGGTGCCACCAAGGCAGGTGGTCACCAAGGCAGGGTGGCCACCAAGGCAGGGTGGCCACCAAGGCAGGATGGCCACCAAGGCAGGGTGACCACCAAGGCAGGGTGGCCACCAAGGCAGGATGGCCACCAAGGCAGGGTGGCCACCAAGGCAGGATGGCTACCAAGGCAGGATGGTCACCAAGGAAGGGTGGCCACCAAGGCAGGGTGACCACCAAGGCAGGGTGGCCACCAAGGCAGGATGGCCACCAAGGCAGGGTGACCACCAAGGCAGGGTGGCCACCAAGGCAGGATGGCCACCAAGGCAGGGTGGCCACCAAGGCAGGGTGGCCACCAAGGCAGGATGGCCACCAAGGCAGGGTGACCACCAAGGCAGGATGGCCACCAAGGCAGGGTGGTCACCAAGGCAGGGTGACTACCAAGGCAGGGTGGCCACCAAGGGAGGGTGACCACCAAGGCAGGATGGCCACCAAGGCAGGGTGGCCACCAAGGCAGGATGGCCACCAATGCAGGGTGACTACCAAGGCAGGATGGCCACCAAGGCAGGGTGGCCACCAGGGCAGGATGGCCACCAAGGCAGGATGACCTCCAAGGCAGGATGGCGACTAAGTCAGGGTGGCCACCAAGGCAGGGTGACCACCAAGGCAGGGTGGCCACCAAGGCAGGATGGCCACCAAGGCAGGGTGACCACCAAGGCAGGATGGCGACTAAGTCAGGGTGGCCACCAAGGCAGGGTGACCACCAAGACAGGATGGCCACCAAGGCAGGGTGGCCACCAAGGCAGGGTGACCAACAAGGCAGGATGGCCACCAAGGCAGGGTGGCCACCGAGGCAGGGTGGCCTCCAAGGCAGGGTGACCACCAAGGCAGGATGGCCACCAAGGCAGGATGGCCTCCAAGGCAGGGTGGCCACCAAGGCAGGGTGGCCACCAAGGCAGGGTGACCACCAAGGCAGGATGGCCACCAAGGCAGGGTGACCACCAAGGCAGGGTTGCCACCAAGGCAGGGTGACCACCAAGGCAGGATGGCGACTAAGTCAGGGTGGCCACCAAGGCAGGGTGACCACCAAGGCAGGATGGCCACCAAGGCAGGGTGGCCACCAAGGCAGGGTGGCCTCCAAGGCAGGGTGACCACAAAGGCAGGATCGCCACCAAGGCAGGATGGCCTCCAAGGCAGGGTGGCCACCAAGGCAGGGTGGCCACCAAGGCAGGGTGGCCTCCAAGGCAGGGTGACCACCAAGGCAGGATGGCCACCAAGGCAGGGTGACCACCAAGGCAGGGTTGCCACCAAAGCAGGGTGACCACCAAGGAAGGATGGCCACCAAGGCAGGGTGGCCACCAAGGCAGGGTGGCCTCCAAGGCAGGGTGACCACCAAGGCAGGATGGCCACCAAGGCAGGATGGTCACCAAGGCAGGGTTGCCACCAAGGCAGGATGGTCACCAAGGCAGGGTGACCACCAAGGCAGGGTTGCCACCAAGGCAGGGTGGCCTCCAAGGCAGGGTGACCACCAAGGCAGGGTGGCCACAAGGCAGGGTGGCCTCCAAGGCAGGGTGACCACCAAGGCAGGATGGCCACCAAATCAGAATGGTCACCAAGGCAGGGTGACCACCAAGGCAGGGTTGCCACCAAGGCAGGATGGCCACCAAGGCAGGGTGACCACCAAGGCAGGGTGGCCACCAAGGCAGGGTGGCCTCCAAGGCAGGGTGACCACCAAGGCAGGATGGCCACCAAGGCAGGGTGGCCACCAAGGCAGGGTTGCCACCAAGGCAGGATGGCCACCAAGGCAGGGTGGCCACCAAGGCAGGGTAGCCACCAAGGCAGGATGGCCACCAAGGCAGGGTGGCCACCAAGGCAGGGTGGCCACCAAGGCAGGGTATCCACCAAGGCAGGATGGCCACCAAGGCAGGGTTGTCACCAAGGCAGGGTTGCCACCAAGGCAGGGTGGCCACCAAGGCAGGGTTGCCACCAAGGCAGGGTGGCCACCAAGGCAGGGTTGTCACCAAGGCAGGGTTGTCACCAAGGCAGGGTTGCCACCAAGGCAGGATGGCCACCAAGGCAGGATGGCCACCATGGCAGGGTCGCCACCAAGGCAGGGTTGCCACCAAGGCAGGGTTGCCACCAAGGCAGGGTGGCTACCAAGGCAGGGTTGTCACCAAGGCAGGGTTGTCACCAAGGCAGGGTGGCCACTAAGGCAGGGTTGTCACCAAGGCAGGGTGGCCACCAAGGCAGGGTTGCCACCAAGGCAGGGTTGCCACCAAGGCAGGGTGGCCACCAAGGCAGGGTTGTCACCAAGGCAGGGTTGTCACTAAGGCAGGGTTGCCACCAAGGCAGGGTGGCTACCAAGGCAGGGTTGTCACCAAGGCAGGGTTGTCACCAAGGCAGGGTTGCCACCAAGGCAGGGTTGTCACCAAGGCAGGGTTTTCACCAAGGCAGGGTTGCCACCAAGGCAGGGTGGCCACCAAGGCAGGGTTGTCACCAAGGCAGGGTTGCCACCAAGGCAGGGTGGCCACCAAGGCAGGGTTGTCACCAAGGCAGGGTTGTCACCAAGGCAGGGTTGTCACCAAGGCAGGGTGGCCACCAAGGCAGGGTGGCCACCAAGGCAGGGTGGCCACCAAGGCAGGGTTGTCACCAAGGCAGTATTGTCACCAAGGCAGGGTTGCCACCAAGGCAGGGTTGCCACCAAGGCAGGGTGGCCACCAAGGCAGGGTTGTCACCAAGGCAGGGTTGTCACCAAGGCAGGGTTGCCACCAAGGCAGGGTGGCCACCAAGGCAGGGTTGTCACCAAGGCAGGGTTGTCACCAAGGCAGGGTTGCCACCAAGGCAGGGTTGTCACCAAGGCAGGGTTGCCACCAAGGCAGAGTGACCACCAATGCAGGGTTGCCACGAAGGCAGGGTTGCCACCAAGGCATGGTTGCCACCAAGGCAGGGTGGCCACCAAGGCAGGGTTGTCACCAAGGCAGGGTTGTCACCAAGGCAGGGTTGCCACCAAGGCAGGGTTGTCACCAAGGCAGGGTTGCCACCAAGGCAGGGTGACCACCAAGGCAGGGTTGCCACCAAGGCAGGGTTGCCACCAAGGCAGGATGGCCACCAAGGCAGGGTGACCACCAAGGCAGGGTGACCACCAAGGCAGGGTGACCACCAAGGCAGGGTTGCCACCAAGGCAGGATGGCCACCAAGGCAGGGTGACCACCAAGGCAGGGTGACCACCAAGGCAGGGTTGCCACCAAGGCAGGATGGCCAGAAAAAGAAAAACTTTCATCATCTTTCACTTCATCACTGTCTTGCCAGAGGCGCTGCTTACACTACAGTTATAAAAGTGCTTCAGAGTGCCGGCACTGTACTTCCCTCCTTCAGAGTGCCGGCACTGTACTTCCCTCCTTCAGAGAGCCGGCACTGTGCTTCTCTCCTTCAGAGTGCCGGCACTGTACTTCCCTCCTTCAGAGTGCCGGCACTGTACTTCCCTCCTTCAGAGTGCCGGCACTGTACTTCAGGACTCAAGTCCAGCCTGCCGGTTTCCCTGAATCCCTTCATAAATGTTACCTTGCTTACACTCCAACAGCACGTCAATTCCTAAAAACCATTTGTCTCCATTCACTCCTTTCTAACACGCTCACGTATGCTTGCTGGAAGTCCAAGCCCCTAGCACATAAAACCTCTCAGTGTATATACATTCATATACACCTCTCTGTGTATATATGCTGAAAGATACAAACCTCCCAGTGTAAATATATAAACATATATCTTACTGCATATACACAGATACTTCTCAGTGTATATACATGGATACAAACTTCTGTGTATCCGACTAAGGTAAACATACCGTTCTTGTAACCCGGATAGTATCCGACTAAGGTAAACATACCGTTCTTGTAACCCAGATAGTATCCGACTAAGGTAAACTTACCGTTCTCGTAACCCGGGTAGAATGCGACTAAGGTAAACTTACCGTTCTCGTAACCCGGGTAGAATGCGACTAAGGTAAACTTACCTTTCTCGTAACCCGGATAGTATCCGACTAAGGTAAACATACCGTTCTCGTAACCCGGGTAGAATGCGAATAAGGTAAACTTACCGTTCTCGTAACCCGGATAGTATCCGACTAAGGTAAACATACCGTTCTCGTAACCCGGGTAGAATGCGACTTCCTCCATTTTGGAATTAGTGACATCCTTGTGAGAGGCCAGAAAAAGTACAACTTCTCGTTTCTCATTCTTAATGGGAACGATGTCGAGCAGACACCAGAATGATGATCCTGCGAGCCCAAACAAAATAAATATAATAATATATTATTTTGATAATATTTATATTAATGCCATATTAATATCGATATTAAATAAATATTAATATCGATATTAAATATATATTAATATCGATATTAAATATATATTAATATCAATATTAAATATATATTAATATCGATATTAAATAAATAATAATATCGATATGAAATAAATAATAATATCGATATTAAATAAATATTAATATCGATATTAAATAAATATTAATATATATATATTAAATAAATATTAATATCGATATTATATTAATATTAATATTGATATTATATTAATATTAATATCGATAATATATTAATATTAATATCAATATTATATTAATATTAATATCGATATTATATTAATATTAATACCGATATTATGTTATTATTAATGTCATTATTAAATTAATAATATCGATATTAAATTAATATTAATATTGATATTATATTTATATTATATTATCGTTTTAATGAGGAAATGCCTAGGGGAATGGGAGGGAATTCAGATTTGATTCGAGGAAGGGGAAGGGTAATACCAATTCCTTGGATCAAGAGTTACAATAAAGCTTGAATAATACTACTACTAATAATACTAATAATGAAAATGGTAATAATAATGATAATAATAATAATGACAGGTGTGTGTCAGTAACTTGAAGAGGAAGTCTTACTTCCGTCATGAGTGACCTTTAAATCTGATGAATATTTGATTAGTCTCAGTCTGTCTCTCTGTCTCTCTCTCTCTCTCTCTCTCTCTCTCTCTCTCTCTCTCTCTCTCTCTCTCTCTCTCTCTCTCTCTCTCTCTCTCTCTCTCTCTCTATGATGTATTCAGTGTACATGAATTTCCTAGAAGAGACAGCCAACAATCGTACGGTTATTATTATTGTTCATGGGTAAGTGCTAACACACACAGGAGCTGTGACTCGACCCCTGCAACCACTACTAGGTAGTACACACACACAAAAAAAATATATATATATATATATATATATATATATATATATATATATATATATATATATATATATTGTGTGTGTGTGTACTCACCTAGTTGTGGTTGCAGGGGTCGAGTCACAGCTCCTGGCCCCGCCTCTTCACTGGTCGCTACTGGGTCACTCTTCCTGCTCCATGAGCTTTAACATACCTCTTCTTAAAGCTATGTATGGATCCTGCCTCCACTACGTGTGTGTGTGTTTACAAAACGTGTGTATTAACCAGAATCCTCCACTAAACTAATTAACATTCACAG
This sequence comes from Cherax destructor, assembly GCA_009830355.1. Lineage (NCBI taxonomy): Eukaryota > Metazoa > Arthropoda > Malacostraca > Decapoda > Parastacidae > Cherax > Cherax destructor. Next base: position 37,350 of record WNWK01013833.1, on the reverse strand, counting down.
CAACTAAAAACAACTCACCATTTTTTTTATAGAAAATAACCTCGATCTTGAGTTCGGTCTTACTGTCCAGGGATTGATCAATGGCTATTTTCTGGTCTTCCAGAGTCTCCGGTCCATAGAGGAATTTACAAGCGCAGCCCTTCTGCATGATCTGGGCGCGGGCGTAGCCTGTGAGTTCGCAGAAGCCATCGCTGCAGTACACTATAGGGTAGAGGGAAGGTACCTGTGCGTTGCCCAGCACGAAGTTGCTGTCTGTGGACACAAACATTGATTAAAAACCTCTATACATGTAGGGTAGTATTTGTGATGTACATTATCCTCTTAACCACACGAGAATTGTTGGTTATTAACCTATATATGTACCTTACTTATTCATCATATACCAGACTACCTCTTAACCACAAGAGAATGAATGGTTAATATATATATATATATATATATATATATATATATATATATATATATATATATATATATTATATATTGTATGTGTCTATAAGATTCCCTGTAAAATATGCGATAAAGTTTATTATGGTCAAACTGGTAAAAGTCTTGAACTAAGATTAAAACAACATAAATATAGCATTAGAACTGGACAAGATTCTAATGCTCTATTTATTCATGTGAGAGATTTTAACCATCCAATTGATTTTCAAAATGCTGAGAAGGTTGTATCAAGCAAGTCCATGGTTGAGAGGAATATAATAGAATCATGTTTCATTAAAAGCAGTTTTGAAAATAATATGAATATTTCTTTTGGTTTATATAAATTGGATTCATTTATAATTAATAAAATTTGGGAAGAATTTAATGATAAATTGGACTAATCTTAATTCTTGGGAAGAGTTTCAGGTCCTTTCTTATGTTCCTCTTCACAGAGTCGTGAGATGTTACGCTACTGTGAGGTGTTGTCTTTGTTAGTGTGATGTGACTGTGAGGTGTTGTCTTTGTTAGTGTGATGTGACTGTGAGGTGTTGTCTTTGTTAGTGTGATGTGACTGTGAGGTGTTGTCTTTGTTAGTGTGATGTGACTGTGAGGTGTTGTCTTTGTTAGTGTGATGTGACTGTGAGGTGTTGTCTTTGTTAGTGTGATGTGACTGTGAGGTGTTGTCTTTGTTAGTGTGATGTGACTGTGAGGTGTTGTCTTTGTTAGTGTGATGTGACTGTGAGGTGTATTCTGCCTCTTTATAAGCCTTCTTCTCACGTTTCCTTTTATAGTTCCTTGATAATGTGAGTAGTCACGAAAGCGCTTGGAATTCTTCTATTTTTTCATAGTGGTTGTTTTGCATATTTTATATATATATATATATATATATATATTTTTTTTTATTAACACATCGGCCGATTCCCACCAAGGCAGGGTGGCCCGAAAAAGAAAAACTTTCATCATCATTTACTCCATCACTGTCTTGCCAGAAGGGTGCTTTACACTACAGTTATAAAACTGCAACATTTACACCCCTCCTTCAGAGTGCCAGCACTGTACTTCCCATCTCCAGAACTCAAGTCCGGCCTGCCGGTTTCCCTGAATCCCTTCATAAATGTTACTTTGCTCACACTCCAACAGCACGTCAAGTATTAAAAACCATATGCCTCCATTCACTCCTATCAAATACGCTCACACATGCTTGCTGGAAATCCAAGCCCCTCGCACACAAAACTTCCTTTACCCCCTCCCTCCAACCTTTCCTAGGCCGACCCCTACCCCGCCTTCCCTCCACTACAGATTTATACACTCTCGAAGTCACTCTGTCTCGTTCCATTTCTCTACATGTCCAAACCACCTCAACAACCCCTCCTCAGCTCTCTGGACAATCGTTTTGGTAATCCGCACCTCCTCCTAATTTCCAAACTCCGAATTCTCTGCATTATATTCACACCACACATTGACCTCAGACATGACATCTCCACTGCCTCCAGCCTTCTCCTCTTTGCAACATTCATCACCCATGCTTCACACCCATATAAGAGCGTTGGTATAACTATACTCTCATACATTCCCTCTTTACTTCCATGGACAAGGTTCTTTGTCTCCACAGACTCCGAAGTGCTCCACTCACCCTTTTCCCCTCATCAATTCTATGATTCACCTCATCCTTTATAGACCCATCCGCCGACATGTCCACTCCCAAATATCTGAATACATTCACCTCCTCCATACTCTCTCCCTCCAATCTGATATCCAATCTTTCGTCACCTATTCTTTTTGTTATCCTCATCACCTTACTCTTTCCTATATTCACTTTCAATTTTCTTCTTTTACACACCCTACCAAATTCATCCACCAACCTCTGCAGCTTCTCTTCAGAATCTCCCAAAAGCACAGTGTCATCAGCAAAAGCAACTGTGACAACTCCCACTTTGTATTTGTCTTTATCTTTTAGCCCAACACCTCTTGCCAAGACCCTCGCATTCACTTCTCTTACAACCCCATCTATAAATATATTGAACAACCACGGTGACATCACACATCCTTGTCTAAGGCCCACTTTTACTGGGAAATAGTCCCTTCCCTCCTACACACTCTAACCTGAGCCTCACTATCCTCATAAAAACTCTTCACTGCTTTCAGTAACCTTCCTCCTATTCCATACACCTGCAACATCTGCCACATTGCCCCCCTATCTACCCTATCATACGCCTTTTCCAAATCCATAAATGCCACAAAAACATCTTTACCCTTATCCACTGTAAACACTTGGTCTACACACCCCCTACCTTTCCTAAAGCCCCCTTGTTCATCTGCTATCCTGCTTTCTGTTTTACTCTTAATTCTTTCAATAATAACTCTACCATACACTTTACCAGGTACACTCAACAGACTTATTCCCCTATAATTTTTGCACTCTCTTTTGTCCCCTTTGCCTTTATACAAAGGAACAATACACGCTCTCTGCCAATCCCTAGGTACCTTACCCTCTTCCATACATTTATTAAATAATAGCACCAACCACTCCAAAATTATATCCCCACCTGCTTTTAACATTTCTATCTTTATCCCATCAATCCCAGCTGCCTTACCCCTTTCATTCTACCCACTGCCTCACGAACTTCCCTACACCCACAACTGGCTCTTCCACACTCCTACAAGATGTTATTCCTCCTTGCCCTATACACGAAATCACAGCTTCCCTGTCTTCATCAACATTTAACAAATCCTCAAAATATTCTCTCCATCTTCCCGATACCTCTAACTCTCCATTTAATAACTCTCCTCTCCTATTTTTAACTGTCAAATCCATTTGTTCTCTAGGCTTCCTCAACTTATTAATCTCATTCCAAAACTTTTTCTTATTTTCAACAAAATTTGCTGATAACATCTCACCCACTCTCTCATCTGCTCTCTTTTTACATTGCTTCACCACTCTTTTAACCTCTCTTTTTCTCTCCATATACTCTTCCCTCCTTGCATCACTTCTACTTTGTAAAAACCTCTCATATGCTAACTTTTTCTCCCTTACTACTCTCTTTACATCATCATTCCACCAATCGCTCCTCTTCCCTCCGCACCCACTCGCCTGTAACCACAAACTTCTGCTGAACACTCTAACACTACATTTTTAAATCTACCCCATACATTTTCGACCCCATTGCCTACTCTCTCACTAGCCCATCTATCCTCCAATAGTTGTTTATATCTTACCCTAACTGCCTCCTCTTTTAGTTTATAAACCTTCACCTCTCTCTTACTTACTGATTCTATTTTCCTTGTATCCCATCTACCTTTTACTCCCACTGTAGCTATAACTAAAAAGTGATCTGATATATCTGTGGCCCTCTATAAACATGTACATCCTGAAGTCTACTCAACAGTCTTTTATCTACCAATACATAGTCCAACAAACTACTATCATATGCCCTACATCATATCTTGTATACTTATTTATCCTCTTTTCTTAAAATATGTATTACCTATAACTAAACCCCTTTTTATACAAAGTTCAATCAAAGGGCTCCCATTATCATTTACACCTGGCACCCCAAACTTACCTACTACACCCTCTCTGCATGTTTCTCCCACTTTAGCATTTAGGTCCCCTACCACAATTACTCTCTCATTTGGTTCAAAAGTTCCTATACATTCGCTTAACATCTCCCAAAATCTCTCTCTCCTCTACACTTCTCTCTTCTCCAGGTGCATACACGCTTATTATGACCCACTTTTCGCATCCGACCCTTATTTTAATCCACATAATCCTTGAATTTACACATTTATATTCCCTCTTTTCCTTCCATAACTGATCCTTCAACATTATTGCTACCCCTTCCTTAGCTCTAACTCTCTCAGATACTCCTGACTTAATCCCATTTATTTCTCCCCACTGAAACTCGCCTACCCCTTCAGCTTTGTTTCGCTTAGGGCCAGGACATCCAACTTCTTTTCATTCATAACATCGGCAATCATCTCTTTCTTATCATCCGCACTACATCCACGCACATTCAGACAACCCAGTTTTATAAAGTTTTTCTTCTTCTCGTTTTTAGTAGATTTGTACAGGAGAAGGGGTTACTAGCCCATTGCTCCCGGCATCTTAGTCGCCTCATACGACACGCATGGCTTACGGAGGAAAGATTCTTTCCACTTCCCCATGGACAATAGAGAAATAAAAGGAACAAGAGCTATTAAGAAAAGAAGAAAACCTAGATGTGTGTATGTATATATATGCATGTGTATGCCAGTGTAGTGTGACCTAAAGTGTAAGTAGAAGTAGCTAGATATACCTGTTATCCAGCGTGTTTATGAGACAGAAAAAGACACCAGCAATCCTACCATCATGTAAAACAGTTTCAGGTTTCTGTTTCACAGTCACCTGGCAGGACGGTAGTACCTCCCTGGGTGGTTGCTGTCTACCAACCTACTACCTATAATCAACGTATATATATATATATATATATATATATATATATATATATATATATATATATATATATATATATATATATATATATACATAAGAACATAAGAACATAAGAAAGGAGGAACACTGCAGCAGGCCTGTTGGCCCATACTAGGCAGGTCCTTCACATCCATTCCTGTATAGTCTCTCCTGCTTATTCTACACAAGCACATCGTATATGTGGAACACTGCTGCAGGCCTTTTCTATTCCATCCTCCGGCAGAACATAAGAACATATATATATATATATATATATATATATATATTAGTAGCTGAAGATTAAGACATGTACAACAGTTGGGTATATTTATTGTTGAAATGTTTGGTTCACACAGTGGGCTTCTTCAGTCAGATACAAAGGCTGCAGTGTAGTAGTGGAATGAAGATGATGTAATCAGTCCCTCAACGTTGGAGAAGTAGTGTTTGAAGCGGTCAGTCCCTCAGTCTGGAGAGGTAGTGTTTAAGGTAGTCAGTCCCTCAGTCTGGACAACAGTTCAGCTCCATGGTCTGGAACAATATCGTTCCAGGCCAGGCTGAGGGACTGACCACCTCAAACACTAATTCTCCAGGCTGAAGGACTGATCCCATCATCATCATTCCACTACTACACTGCTGCCTGTGTATTTGACTGAAGAAGCCTACTGTGTAGGCCAAACATTCCCACAATAAAGATACCCGACTGCTGTACACTGTCTTGATTATCAACTAGTCAGTATATCTTTATCAACATGTATTGTACTTTATGGTACAGTACCTTCTGTTAACTAGAAGAAAAAGGTTGGTTAATATAGATACCGTACTATCAATGGCTCATTCTGGTGGGTAATTTACACACATGTTACTATGTATAATAATTGTGATATCCTAAATTTCTGTATTAATGATGGGTTGTGTGGGGCCACTTTATCATTTTCCCCAATTTCGACAAATTGTATTTTGCAAATATGAAAATTGACTATTTATCATACAAGACTGTAGAAACTTTTCATTATAATGAAAAGTCTAAAATAAACTGGAAAAAAATTAAAATCGGTTGATTTTTTTTAAGTTTAACGAGGCGAGATTTGTCCATTTTCACGAGTTTCTCGTTTATTCTCATTTCACGAGAACGCCTTATCCGATCGGCTTCAAATTTACAAATGCTTGTGTCATGTATGTTGACAAGATTCATGTGACTATTTGCAGGTGTGGGCGGCCTATGGACAATGTTACATAGGCCTTTCCCAAATTTAGTCTCCGTGGTGATGACAAAGCCAGTTTCTATATTACTCCAGTGAAGACGAAGACGAAGACGAATACGAAGACGAAGACGAAGACGAAGACGAAGACGAAGACGAAGACGAAGACGAAGACGAAGACGAAGACGAAGACGAAGACTAAGACGAATACGAAGACTAAGACTAAGAAGAAGGCGAAGACGAAGAAGAAGACGAAGAAGACGAAGACGACGAAGAAGACGAAGACGAAGACGAAGACGAAGACGAAGACGAAGAAGACGAAGACGAAGAAGAAGACGAAGAAGAAAACGAAGACGAAGGAGAGGAAGATGAGGGGGAAGGGGCGATCAAATCAGAGGATCCCTTACGAGGAAATTAACCTCCAGCAAATATTGCTTCCTGTTTGTATGGTTAAATTATGTTCGTCCACCGGAAGTGACCGGAAGGTCACATGATTCCATTAAGTAATTTACATTGGTATCACATAATATTATACAGTCAGACTTACTTATTGTAGTTACTTAATAAGTAAGTTCGCAATATGATATTAAGTGATATCGGCTCAAAATATGGGGCAAGTGAAGTGACCACAGCAGCAGGATGCACAAAACTCAACTACACAGGTACAAAATTCCTAGAGGAACATTGCAAGTGATAGGACAAATGATTTCAGTGAATGGCTCAGCAAAAGAGTCAAGGAAAGGGACACGCACAAGGCCCACACAACAGGCCAGGATAGCACACACAACACATCAACAAGACACAGCAATTAAGAAGGAATATGATAAAGTGAACTAAGGACAGAATGTTTCATGAGATGTACACACAACAAAGGCAATCACAGGAGACAAATGAAGGGACACAGCAACAAGGGGTCACAGCAACAAGGGACACAGCAACAAGGGGACACAGCAACAAGGGACACATCAACAAGGGGACACAGCAACAAGGACAACAAGCAAGGAGGACGAAGACGAAACAAGACGAAGACTGAAGACGAATACAAGACAAGACAAGAAGACAGCGAATACGAAGACGAAGACGAAGACGAAGACGAAGAAGACGAAGACGAAGACGAAGACGAAGACGAAGACGAAGACGAAGACAGAAGACGAAGACGAAGACGAAGACAGAAAAAACGAAGACGAAGAGAGGAAGATGAGGAAGGGGCGTCAAATCAGAGGATCCCTTACGAGAAATAGACTCAAGCAAATATGCCTGTTTGTATGGTTAATTATGTTGGTCCAGAAGTGACGGAAGGTCAGATTCATAATTTACATGGTATCACAGAATATTATACAGTCAGACTTACTTATTTGTAGTTACTAATAAGTAAGTTCAATTGATATTAAGTAATTTTAAAAATATGAGCAAATGTAAAGTGACTTCACCTTACGTCTCACCTCTCCCAATGCCATCACAACACTCAACTACACCAGGTACAAATTCCTAGAGGAATTGCAAAGTGATAGGGACAGAATGTTTCAGGATGACCAGCAACACGGGTCAACGAACAAGGGACAAACAGAGGATCACAACAGAAGGGACACACAGCAACAAGGGGACACAGCAACAAGGGGACACAGCAACAAGGGGACACAGCAACAAGGGGACACAACAACAAGGGGACACAGCAACAAGGGGACACAGCAACAAGGGGACACAGCAACAAGGGGACACATCAACAAGGGGACACATCAACAAGGGGACACAGCAACAAGGGGACACAACAACAAGGGGACACAGCAACAAGGGGACACAACAACAAGGGGACACAGCAACAAGGGGACACAGCAACAAGGGGACACATCAACAAGGGGACACAGCAACAAGGGGACACAACAACAAGGGGACACAGCAACAAGGGAACACAGCAACAAGGGACACAGCAACAAGGGGACACAGCAACAAGGGGACACAGCAACAAGGGGACACAACAACAAGGGGACACAGCAACAAGGGGACACAGCAACAAGGGGACACAGAAACAAGAGGACACAGCAACAAGGGGACACATCAACAAGGGGACACAGCAACAAGGGGACACAACAACAAGGGGACACAACAACAAGGGGACACAACAACAAGGGGACACAGCAACAAGGGGACACAGCAACAAGGGGACACAGCAACAAGGGGACACAGCAACAAGGGGACACAGCAACAAGGGGACACAGCAACAAGGGGACACAGCAACAAGGGGACACAGCAACAAGGGGACACAGCAACAAGGGGACACAGCAACAAGGGGACACATCAACAAGGGGACACAGCAACAAGGGGACACAACAACAAGGGGACACAGCAACAAGGGGACACAGCAACAAGGGGACACAGCAACAAGGGGACACAGCAACAAGGGGACACAGCAACAAGGGGACACATCAACAAGGGGACACAGCAACAAGGGGACACAGCAACAAGGGGACACAGCAACAAGGGGACACAGCAACAAGAGGACACAACAACAAGGTGACACAGCAACAAGGGGACATAGCAACAAGAGGACACAGCAACAAGGGGACACAACAACAAGGGGACACAGCAACAAGGGGACACAGCAACAAAAGGACACAGCAACAAGGGGACACAGCAACAAGGGGACACAGCAACAAGGGGACACAGCAACAAGAGGACACAACAACAAGGTGACACAGCAACAAGGGGACACAGCAATAAGGGGACACAGCAACAAGGGGACACAACAACAAGGGGACACAGCAACAAGGGGACACAACAACAAGGGGACACAGCAACAAGGGGACACAGCAACAAGGGGACACAGCAACAAGGGGACACAGCAACAAGAGAACACAACAACAAGGTGACACAGCAACAAGGGGACACAACAACAAGGGGTCACAGCAACAAGGGGTCACAGCAACAAGGGGTCACAACAGGAAGATGAAGACTCAGATGAGTCACAGGGATGTTAGGAAGTATTTCTTCAGTCACAGAGTTGTCAGGAAATGGAACAATCTGGTGAGTGATGTAGTGGAGGCAGGATCCATACATAGCTTTAAGAAGAGGTATGATAAAGCTCATGGAGCAGGGAGAAAGTGAACCTAGTAGCGACCAGTGAAGAGGCGGGGTCAGGAGCTGTGACTCGACCCCTGCAACCACAAATATGTGAGTACATGCACACAGACAGACAGACATACACACACACACACAAACACACACACACACACACACACACACACTCACTCACACTCACTCACACACACACCACACACACACACACACACACACACACACACACACACACACACACACACACACACACACACACACACACACACACACACACACACACAAGTAACAGAGTAACAGAGTAACAACGAACAGAGGTAAGGCAGGAGAGAGAAGGGTGGGTTGATTGCATTTTCCTGGACTGCAGGAAGGCCTTCGACACAGTTCCTCACATGAGATTAGTAAAGAAGTTGGAAGACCAAGCGTGTATAACAGGAAGGGCACTGGAATGGATCAGGGAATACCTCACAGGGAGGCAACAACGGGTCATGGTGCGTGGTGAGGTATCACAGTGGGCGCCTGTGACGAGCGGTGTACCGCAGGGGTCAGTCCTAGGACCAGTGTTATTCCTGGTATATGTAAATGACATGACGGACGGGATAGACTCAGAAGTGTCTCTATTCGCGGATGATGTGAAAATAATGAGGAGAATCACATCGGAAGAGGACCAGGCAGGGCTGCAAACAGACCTGGACAAGCTCGA
>WNWK01013833.1:0-22500 GCA_009830355.1 Cherax destructor | reverse complement strand
GTGAAAAGCCCTGTTCCACAATAATAATATAATATATTATACATGTACAAGGTATACAGACCATAGCTGACATCAATGACAAACTACTATATAGAAAGCCCCTTGTTATGCTGAGCATTTCCCGCAAATTATGTCAGTGTTGTCCCAGGATGCCACCCACACCAGTCCACTAACACACAGGTACCCATTTCACTGATGGGTGAACATAGACAACCGGTGTAAAGAAACACGCCCAATGTTTCTACCCTCTCTGGAAATCGAGCCCAGACTCCATGTATATGTGGCCACAAGGCACAGTAATTGCTACCATCCTGTTCCTCATCCTCATATCTGACATAAACAGAGATGTACACAGCTCCGTGTCTTTCTTTGTGCATGACACCAGAATCTGCATGACAGTGTCCACCGTTGAAGACACTGCAAGACTCCAAGCAGACACTGCAAGACTCCAAGCAGACACTGCAAGACTCCAAGCAGACATCAAGCAAATCTTTAAATGGGCTGCAGAAAACAATATGAAGTTCAATGAAGACAAATTTCAATTACTCTTCTATGGAAAATTCCAACAACACAATAGAGCGAAAAAACCAGTGTGAAGGACCTGGGAGTGATAATGTTAGAGGATCTCACTTTCAAAGATCACAACAATGTATCTACCTCATCTGCTAGGAAAATGATAGGATGGATAATGAGAACCTTCAAAACTAGGGACGCCAAGCCCATGATGATTCTCTTCAAATCGCTTGTTCTCTCTAGGCTGGAATACTGCTGTACACAAACTGCCTCTTCAAGGCTGGAGACATTTCTGACCTCGAGAGTGTACAAAGAACTTTCACGGCACACATAAGTACGATAAAGCACCTAATTAGTGGGAACTGTTGAAGTCCCTTGATTTGTGCTTTCTGGAACACAGGCGAGAAACGTACATGATAATATTCACTTGGAAAATCCTAGTTGGACTAATCCTAAATCTGCACACGAAAATTTCTCCCTATGAAAGCAAAAGACTCGGCAGACGATGCAACATTCCCCCAATGAAAAGCAGGGGTGTCAGACGTACGCAAAGAGACAACACAATAAGTGTCAGGGACCCAATATTGTTCAACTGCCTCCCAGCATATATAAGGGGGAATTACCAATAGACCCCTGGCTGTCTTCAAGACCCCTGGTTGTCTTCAAGACCCCTGGCTGTCTTCAAGATCCCTGGCTGTCTTTAAGACCCCTGGCTGTCTTCAAGATCCCTAGCTGTCTTTAAGACCCCTGGCTGTCTTTAAGACCCCTGGCTGTCTTCAAGATCACTAGCTGTCTTTAAGACCCCTGGCTGTCTTCAAGATCCTTGGCTGTCTTTAAGACCCCTGGCTGTCTTTACGACCCCTGGCTGTCTTCAAGACCCCTGACTGTCTTTAAGACCCCTGGCTGTCTTTAAGACCCCTGGCTGTCTTTAAGACCCCTGGCTGTCTTCAAGATCCCTGGCTGTCTTTAAGATCCCTGGCTGTCTTTAAGACCCCTGGCTGTCTTTAAGACCCCTGGCTGTCTTTAAGACCCCTGGCTGTCTTTAAGACCCCTGGCTGTCTTCAAGACCCCTGACTGTCTTTAAGACCCCTGGCTGTCTTTAAGACCCCTGGCTGTCTTCAAGAGGGAGCTGAATAGACAAACATGTATAAAGTCAGTACCTGAGCAGCCGGGCTGTGGTTCTTACGTTGGGTTATGTGCGGTTAGCAATAACAGCCTGGTTGATCAGGCCCTGATCCACCACAAGGCCTGATCATAGATCGGACCGTGGGGGCGTTGACCTCCGAAACCCTCTCCAAGTATACTCCAGGTATACCCAGGGATTAGGAGTCTTTCTCCATTATCCTATGCTTTTACAGGGTTCAGTTATAGATATATTTACTTTTTACAGATATATTTATAGATATATCTCCTCTTTTCTATATTTACTCTTAATATTATCAGTACCAATTGTCTTTCTGAGCAGTGAAAGCAAATATTGCCAGAGATTTGTATCTGTGTTTACACTATGAGTGTGTATCTTTCAGTGTTTATATACCGAGAAGTGTGTATCTTTCAGTGTATATATGCCGAGAAGTGTGTATCTTTCAGTGTTTATATGTCGAGAAGTGTGTATCTTTCAGTGTATATGCACTGAGAGTATTAAAGTATTCTTGACTGGTGGTGTACAGGTGACATGCAGCCTTAATGACCCCCTCGTGTAGTAGATAGCCTTCAAAACCTAATAAGCTAACCTTTTTAGGTTTATTAACTAAAGTATTTTTAAAATTTGGCTTTCAAGTTTAATAAACCATTAGTAGAAGAAATATACGAATGATGTAGAGAAGAGTGTCGGTGACTTTATAAGAGGCGAGGGGAAAGATCTGTTGGTGGCAGCCATGTTTGTTTACATTGTGACGTCAGAGCTGGCGGCCATATTTGTTTACATTGTGACGTCAGTGTGCTCACCTGCTTGAGGTTTCAGTGATCGAGTCTCAGCTCTTGGTCCTGCCTCTCTGCTGGCCACTGCTGAGTTTGCCCTCCACTTGCTGTGTGAGCCCTATCATACTTTTCTGCATGGAGTCTGCCTCTACCCCTTTGCTCTCTAAGTCCTTCCAGTGCCTGATAATTCCAAGGCTAAAGAAATATTTCCCGACATCCCCAGGACTCATAAGATAAGATAAGATAAGATTTCTTCGGATTTTTAACCCCGGAGGGTTAGCCACCCAGGATAACCCAAGAAAGTCAGTGCGTCATCGAGGACTGTCTGTCTTATTTCCATTGGGGTCCTTAATCTTGTCCCCCAGGATGCGACCCACACCAGTCGACTAACAACCCAGGTACCTATTTGCTGCTAGGTGAACATGACAACAGGTGTAAGGAAACACGTCGAAATGTTTCCACCCGCCGGGAATCGAACCCGGGCCCTCCGTGTGTGAAGCGAGAGCTCAAGCCACCAGACCACCGGGCCACGTTTTTAACTCCCAGTTGTGTACCTGAGACCTGCAAAACTTAGCTTGTCCAACCTGCCAATTCCTCTCAGAATTTTATACATGTCACCTCTGATCCTTCTGTCCTCTATCAGATTTAGCTTCTTTAGCCTCTCCTTATAGCTCATTCATCTTAGTTCTGGGACTAGCTTTGTTACAAATGTTTGCATTTTTTCAACTTTGTAAAATGCTGTATTAGTAGTGGGTTCCCTGCTGGCAATTCTTATTGCACAATGGACTTCACAAATGTAAATAGTATTGTGAATGCTTTCTTGTTAAGCTTCCTGAAAGCTGCCCTTAAATCTGTCAGTCTTGCGTTTGCTGTTGCAGCTATTTGGTTGATGGATGGATAATGAGAACCTTCAAAACCAGGGATCCCAAGCCCATCATGACACTTTACAGGTAGCTTGTTCTATCTAGGCTGGAATATTGCTGCACACTAACTGCAACTTTCAAGGCGGGTGAAATTGCTGACCTTGAAAATGTGCAGAGAACCTTCACGCCACACATAACTGCGATAAACCACCTCAACTACTGGGAACGCTTGAAGTTCCTAAACCTGTACTCCCTAGAACGCAGGCGGGAGAGATACATCATTATATACACTTGGAAAATCCTAGAGGGATTAGTACCAAACTTGCACACGAAAATCACTCCCTACGAAAGCAAAAGACTCGGCAGACGATGTAACATCCCCCCAATGAAGAGCAGGGGTGCCACTAGCACGTTGAGAGACAACACAATAAGTATCAGGGGCACAATAGACCCCTGGTTGTCTTCATGCAGGCACTGGACTGGCACCTAAAGTCGGTACCTGACCAGCCAGGCTGTGGTTCGCACGTTGGACTGCGTGCGGCCAGCAGTAACAGCCTGGTTGATCAGGCTCTGATCAACCATGAGGCCTGGTCACAGACCAGGCCGCGGGGGCGTTGACCCCCGGAACTGTCTCCAGGTAAACTCCAGATGTGTCCCTCAGGCGATATGCTCAGAACTATGCTTACCCCGAGGTCCTTCTCTTCACCGAGGATTACAATCTTTGTCTCAAAAGTCTGTACTCTGTTTCCGGTCGTCTTTGCCTGTCCTCAATTCTCATGAATGTGTGTATGAGAAAGATTGTAGGCTCGATCCTCTGTTCTCCCAGATGGGAACAAAGGCTATGTCCCAGCCCACAGTTATTCTCTTAATGATGTGTGACATCTGCATTAAAATGTGCGGTAAACCAGTGTGGATCAACACTAGGAGTGGTGGAGGCTTGATCCACCCTCCATGTATGTGTGGATCAACACCAGGAGTGGTGGAGGCTTGATCCACCCTCCATGTATGTGTGGATCAACACCAGGAGTGGTGGAGGCTTGATCCACCCTCCATGTATGTGTGGATCAACACCAGGAGTGGTGGAGGCTTGATCCACCCTCCATGTATGTGTGGGTCAACACTAGGAGTGGTGGAGGCTTGATCCACCCTCCATGTATGTGTGGATCAACACCAGGAGTGGTGGAGGCTTGATCCACCATCCATGTATGTGTGGATCAACACTAGGAGTGGTGGAGGCTTGATCCACCCTCCATGTATGTGTGGATCAACACTAGGAGTGGTGGAGGCTTGATCCACCCTCCATGTATGTGTGGATCAACACCAGGAGTGGTGGAGGCTTGATCCACCCTCCATGTATGTGTGGATCAACACTAGGAGTGGTGGAGGCTTGATCCACCCTCCATGTATGTGTGGATCAACACTAGGAGTGGTGGAGGCTTGATCCACCCTCCATGTATGTGTGGATCAACACTAGGAGTGGTGGAGGCTTGATACACCCTCCATGTATGTGTGGATCAACACTAGGAGTGGTGGAGGCTTGATACACCCTCCATGTATGTGTGGATCAACACTAGGAGTGGTGGAGGCTTGATACACCCTCCATGTATGTGTGGATCAACACTAGGAGTGGTGGAGGCTTGATACACCCTCTCAAAATATAGAACATAGAACTCCAAACTATAAAGGGAAGTCAGAAACTCGGTAGGTGGCACCTACGCTTGGTTCCTAATTACCCGGACATCAATCACTGAACAGCAGAGACTTCAAAGTCTTTTTTGAGACCTATCTGACAGCACAGGCATTAATATCTCGTCTGTTGAGAGCTAAAATATAGAGATTTTTCTAATTTAGTGCCAATCATGGGTGAGTTAGTGCCAGAGACGATTCAGTGCCAATCATTGATGATTTAGTGCCGATCATTGATGATTTATTGCCGATCATTGATGATTTAGTGTCAATCATTGATGATTTAGAGTGCCAATCATTGATGATTTAGTGCCAATCATTGATGATTTAGTGCAGATCATTGATGATTTAGTGCCAATCATTGATGATTTAGTGTCGATCATTGATGATTTAGTGCCAATCATTGATGATTTAGTGCCGATCATTGAAGATTTAGTGCAATTCATTAATGATTTAGTGCTAGTGCCGATCATTGATGATTTAGTGCAAATTATTGATGATTTAGTGCAAATCATTGATGATTAAGTGCCAATCACTGATGATTTAGTGCCAATCATTGATGATTTAGTGCCGATCATTGATGATTAAGTGCTGACCATTGATGATTCAGTGCTGATTATTGATGATTTAGTGCCAATCATCGTTGATTTAGTGCTGATCATTGATGATTTAGTGCTGATCATTGATGGTTTTGTGCCAATCATTGATGATTTAGTGTCAATCATTTATGATTTAGTGCCAGTCATTGATGATTTAGTGACGATCATTGATGATTTAGTGCAAATCATTGATGATTTAGTGCCAATCATTGATGATTAAGTGCCAATCATTGATGATTTAGTGCCAATCATTGATGATTTAGTGCTGATTATTGATGATTTAGTGCCAATCATTGATGATTTAGTGCTGATCATTGATGATTTAGTGCTGATCATTGATACTTTAGTGCCGATCATTGATGATTTAGTGCTGATCATCGATGATTTATTGCAAATCATTGATGATTTAGTGCCAATCATTGATGATTTAGTGCTGATCATTGATGATTTAGTGCCAATCATTGATGATTTATTGCAGATAATTGATGATTTAGTGCCAATAATTGATGATTTAGTGCCAATCATCGACAATTTAGTGCTGATCATTGATGATTTAGTGCTGATCATTGATGGTTTAGTGCCAATCATTGATGATTTAGTGCTGATCATTGATGATTTAGTTGTAGTGACGATTTAGATCCAATCATTGATGATTTAGTGCCAATCATCGATGATTTAGTGCTGATCATTGTTGAGTTAGTGCTGATCATTGATGATTTAGTGTAAATCATTGATGATTTAGTGCCAATCATTGATGATTTAGTGCCGATCATTGATGATTTAGTGCTGATCATTGATGATTTAGTGCTGATCATTGATGATTTAGTGCCGATCATTTATGATTTAGTGCCAATCATTGATGATTTAGTGCCGATCATTGATGATTTAGTGCCAATCATTGATGATTTAGTGCCGATCATTGATGATTTAGTGCTGTTAATTGATGATTTAGTGCCAATCATTGATGATTTAGTGCCAATCATCGATGATTTAGTGCTGATCATTGATGATTTAGTGCTGATCATTGATGATTTAGTGCTGATCATTGATGATTTAGTGCCAATCATTGATGATTTAGTGCCGATCATTGATGATTTAATGCTAGTGATTGGTGAAGAGCTCTTGATTCGAGGAACCAGAGACACTTCTCCCCTTTCCTCGTATCAAACCTGATTGCCTTCTTTAACATTCCTTCAAAGTAAATCTATAAGTATGATTTAGTCATCAATACAAGAAAAAAGACAGAAAAATAAATTTAGAATAAAGTCTGAGAAAACTAAATAAATTTTGAATATATTCTAAGAAAAAAAATAAACTTTCAATAAATTCTAAGAAAAATAAATAAATTTTGAATAAATTATAAGAAAAATAAAAATAATTGAATAAATTCTAAGAAAAATAAATAAATTTTGAATAAATTCTAAGAAAAATAAATAAATTTTGAATAAATTCCAAGTAAATTAAATAAATTTTTAATAAAGTTTGAGAAAAAAATTAATAAAGTCTGAGAAAAATAAATAAATTTTGAACAAAGTCTGAGAAAAAATATATATTTTGAACAGTCTAAGAATTTTTTTCTAATGAAGACTAAGGAAAAAAATGAATAAAGACTGAGTGAAAAAATAAATTTTGAATAGGCCTAATAAGGCTGGTGAAATACTGGACCTGAGGCTGGAAAAACTTGTGTAGAAATAAGATCATAGTGTTGCAGACTGCAATGTTGTGTTGTAGACTGTAACGTAGTGTTGCAGACTGTAATGTTGTGTTGCAGACTGTAACGTAGTGTTGCAGACTGCAATGTTGTGTTGTAGACTGTAACGTAGTGTTGCAGACTGTAACGTAGTGTTGCAGACTGTAACGTAGTGTTGCAGACTGTAACGTAGTGTTGCAGACTGTAACGTAGTGTTGCAGACTGCAATGTTGTGTTGTAGACTGTAACGTAGTGTTTCAGACTGTAACGTAGTGTTGCAGACTGTAATGTTGTGTTGCAGACTATAACGTAGTGTTGCAGACTGTAATATTGTGTTGCAGACTATAACGTAGTGTTGCAGACTGTAACGTAGTGTTGCAGACTGCAATGTTGTGTTTTCAGAGTGCAACATGGTGTTGCCAGACTGCAACATGGTGTTGTCAGAGTGCAACATGGTGTTGTCAGAGTGCAACGTGGTGTTGTCAGAGAGTATTTCCTTCATCTCTCTCTCTTCATAACCTTGCTGCCCTGCAGTGCCTGGCACTGTACCCCTGCTGAGCAGGTAAGTAGGTGCACAGCAGGTGCAGGAGCGGCATTACTGCAACACCCTTCTGCTTTTGATGTCAACTGTGCAACGGCAGGTCGACAAGGTCACCTGGGCCCCTGCCGTAGCTTGCAGAGTAAGAGTCCCTGTCACAGGTTAAGAAGAAGCCAGGATCACTACCATAGAGCCAGGATCACTACCATAGAGCCAGGATCACTACCATAGAGCCAGGATCACTACCATAGAGCCAGGATCACTACCATACAGCCAGGATCACTAACATAGAGTCAGGATCACTACCATAGAGCCAGGATCACTACCATAGAGCCAGGATCACTACCATAGAGCCAGGATCACTACCATAGAGCTAGGATCACTACCATAGAGCCAGGATCACTACCATAGAGCCAGGATCACTACCATAGTGCCAGGATCACTACCATAGAGCCAGGATCACTACCATAGAGCCAGGATCACTACCATAGAGCCAGGATCACTACCATAGAGCCAGGATCACTACCATAGAGCCAGGATCACTACCATAGAGCCAGGATCACTACCATAGAGCTAGGATCACTACCATAGAGCCAGGATCACTACCATAGAGCCAGGATCACTACCATAGAGCCAGGATCACTACCATAGAGCCAGGATCACTACCATAAAGCTAGGATCACTACCATAGAGCAAGGATCACTACCATAGAGCCAGGATCACTACCATAGAGCCAGGATCACTACCATAGAGTCAGGATCACTACCATAAAGTCAGGATCACTACCATTGAGCCAGCATCACTACCATAGAGCCAGGATCACTATCATAGAACCAGGATCACTACCATAGAGCCAGGATCACTACCATAGAGTCGGGATCACTACCATAGAGCCAGGATCACTACCATAGAGTCAGAATCACTACCATAGAGCCAGGATCATTACCATAGTGCCAGGATCACTACTATAGAGCCAGGATCACTACCATAGAGCCAGGATCACTACCATAGAGCCAGGATCACTACCATAGAGCCAGGATCACTACCATAGAACCAGGATCACTACCATAGAGCCAGGATCACTACCATAGAGCCAGGATCACTACCATAGAGCCAGGATCACTACCATAGAGCCAGGATCACTACCATAGAGCTAGGATCACTACCATAGAGCCAGGATCACTACCATAGAGCCAGGATCACTATCATAAAGCCAGGATCACTACCATAGAGCCAGGATCACTACCATAGAGCCAGGATCACTACCATAGAGTCAGGATCACTACCATAGAGCCAGGATCACTACCATAGAGCCAGGATCACTACCATAGAGCCAGGATAACTACCATAGAGCCAGGATCACAACCATAGAGTCAGGATCACTACCATAGAGTCAGGATCACTACCATAGAGCCAGGATCACTACCATAGAGTCAGGATCACTACCATAGAGTCAGGATCACTACCATAGAGCCAGGATCACTACCATAGAGTCAGAATCACTACCATAGAGGCAGGATCATTACCATAGTGCCAGGATCACTACCATAGAGCCAGCATCACTACCATAGAGCCAGGATCACTACCATAGAGCCAGGATCATTACCATAGAGCCAGGATCACTAACATAGAGCCAGGATCACTACAATAGAGCCAGGATCACTACCATAGAGTCAGGATCACTACCATAAAGTCAGGATCACTACCATAGAGCCAGCATCACTACCATAGAGCCAGGATCACTACCATAGAGCCAGGATCACTACCATAGAGCCAGGATCACTACCATAGAGTCAGGATCACTACCATAGAGCCAGGATCACTACCATAGAGTCAGAATCACAACCATAGAGCCAGGATCATTACCATAGTGCCAGGATCACTACCATAGAGCCAGGATAACTACCATAGAGCCAGGATCACTACTATAGATCCAGGATCACTACCATAGTACCAGGGTCACTACCATAGTACCAGGATCACTACCATAGTACCAGGATCACTACCATAGTACCAGGATCACTACCATAGTACCAGGATCACTACCATAGTACCAGGGTCACTACCATAGTACCAGGATCACTACCATAGTACCAGGATCACTACCATAGTACCAGGATCACTACCATAGTACCAGGATCACTACCATAGTACCAGGATCACTACCATAGTACCAGTTTCACTACCATAGTACCAGGATCACTACCATAGTACCAGGATCACTACCATAGTACCAGGATCACTATTATAGTACCAGGGTCACTACCATAGTACCAGGATCACTACCATAGTACCAGGATCACTACCATAGTACCAGGATCACTACCAAAGTAACAGGATCACTACCATAGTACCAGGATCACTACCATAGTACCAGGATCACTACCATAGTACCAGGATCACTATTATAGTACCAGGATCACTACCATAGTACCAGGATCACTACCATAGTACCAGGATCACTACCATAGTACCAGGATCACTACCATAGTACCAGGATCACTACCATAGTACCAGGATCACTACCATAGTACCAGGATCATTACCATAGTACCAGGGTCACTACCATAGTACCAAAATCACTACAATAGTACCAGGAACACTACCATAGTACCAGGATCACTATCATAGTACCAGGGTCACTATAATAGTACCAGGATCACTACCATAGTACCAGGGTCACTACCATAGTACCAGGATCACTACCATAGTAAAACCATAACCAGCATCACTATATAGACAGGATCATACCATAGACAGGTCATACCATAGAGATCACTACCATAGACCAGGATCACATTGACCAGTCACTACATAGACAGGATATACCATAGTCAGGACACACCATAGACCAGGATCACTACCAAGACCAGGATCCTACCATAGACCGGTCACTCCATACCGTACTACCATACGATCACTACATAGACCAGGATCACTACCATAGACCAGGATCAATAGACCAGATCATACCATAGTCCAGGATCCTACTAGACCAGTCCTACCATAGACAGGTCACTACCATAACAGGATCTACATAGACCGTCACTCATAGACAGATCACTACCATAGTCGACACACATAGACCAGATCATACATAGACCAGTCATAATAGACCAGGTCACCATAACCAGTCATACCATAGACAGGATCACTACCAGACCAGGATCACTACATAGTCAGATCACACCATAGACAGGATCATACATGTCCAGGTCACTACCATGACCGATACTACCATAGACCAGGATCACTCATAGTCCAGGATACACTAGTACAGGGTCATACATAGTACCAGGATACTACCATAGCCGGATCACTACCAAGTACCAGGATCACTACCAATAGATCACTACCAAGTACCAGGTCACTACCATAGTCCAGTCACTACCATAGTACCAGATCACATAGTACCAGGATCACCATAGTACCAGGATACTACCATAGTACCAGGATCACTAAGTCAGATCTACCATAGACGTCTACCATAACCAGATCTACAGACCAGGATACTACCATAGACCAGGATCACATATAGTCAGTCACCATGACCAGGATCACTACCATAGACCAGGATCACTACCCCGGATCACTACAAAGCAGGATCACTACCATAGACCAGGTCACTACCATGACCAGGATCACTACCATACCAGGATCACTATATAGACCAGGATCATACCATAGCACAAGGATCACCATAGACCAGTCACTACCATAACCAGGATCACTACCATAGTACCAGGTCCTACCATAGTACCAGGATCATACCATAGTACCAGGTCACTACCATAGTCAATCACTACATAGCAGACACTACCATAGTACCAGTCACTACATAGTACCAGGTCACATAGTACAGATCACTACCATAGTACCAGTCACTACCATAGTACCAGGATCACTACCATAGTACCAGATCACTATATAGTACCAGGATCACTACCATAGTACAGGATCACTACATAGTACCAGATCTACCATAGTACCAGGTCACTACCATAGTACCAGGATCATACATAGACCAGGTCACTATATAGACCAGGATCACTACATAGTCAGGATACTACCATAGACCAGGATCACTACCAAGACCAGGATCACTACCATAGACCAGGATCACTACCAGACCAGGTCACTACCTAGACGTCACTACCATAGACCAGGATCACTACCATAGTACCAGGATCATACCATAGTCCAGGATTACTACATAGACCAGGATACTACCATAGACCAGGATCACACATAGACCAGGTCACTACCATAGTACCAGGGTCACTACCATAGTACCAGGATCACTACCATAGTACCAGGATCACTACCATAGTACCAGGATCACTATCATAGTACCAGGGTCACTACCATAGTACCAGGATCACTACCATAGTACCAGGGTCACTACCATAGTACAAGGACCACTACTATAGTACCAGGATCACTATTATAGTACCAGGATCACTACCATAGTACCAGGATCACTACCATAGTACCAGGATCACTATTATAGTACCAGGAACACTACCATAGTACCAGGATCACTACCATAGTACCAGGATCACTATCATAGTACCAATGTCACTACCATAGTACCAGGATTACTACCATAGTACCAGGGTCACTACCATAGTACCAGGATCACTACCATAGTACCAGGGTCACTACCATAGTACCAGGTCACTACCATAGTACCAGGATCACTACATAGTACCAGGATCACTACCATAGTCCAGGATCACTACCATAGTACCAGGATCACTACCATAGTACCAGGATCACTACCATAGTACCAGGATCACTACCATAGTACCAGGATCACTACCATAGTACCAGGATCACTACCATAGTACCAGGATCACTACCATAGTACCAGGATCACTACCATAGTACCAGGATCACTACCATAGTACCAGGATCACTACCATAGTACCCGGATCACTACCATAGTACCAGGATCACTACCATAGTACTGGTTCCAAATCTTCTGTATTAAAACCCCCGTAGCCGAAGCGGTAGATAGCTGGATCTATTATTATCGGGGCTACGGTTCGAGTCTCCAGTCCCTTTGTCTTGTAGGTATTATATACCAGGTTTGAACCATGAATTTCAATACCTTCGCCTACCCTGACCTAAGCTATTCGAAAGTAACTTAACCTAACGTAGACTAACCTAACCCACTTCACACTAACCAAATCTATGCCAGACTCAACTAGCCTAAACTAACCTAACCTAACCTAACATAACCTAACCCAAACTAATCTAACCCACGTCAAACTAACCAAATCTATGCCAGACTCAACTAGCCTAAACTAACCTAACCTAACCTAATGTAACCCAAACTAACCTAACCCACTTCAAACTAACTAAATCTATGCCACATTCAACTAGCCTAACCTAACCTAACCTAATCTAACCCAATTTAACCTAACCCTAACTAACCTAGCCCACTTTACACCATCCAGATCTACGCCAAACTCATCTAACCTAACCCAGCCTGCAGTCTAATTTAACCCAGTCTAACCCAGCCTGCAGTCTAATTTAACCCAGTCTAACCCAGCCTGCAGTCTAATTTAACCCAGTCTAACCCAGCCTGCAGTCTAATTTAACCCAGTCTAACCCAGCCTGCAGTCTAATTTAACCCAGTCTAACCCAGCCTGCAGTCTAATTTAACCCAGTCTAACCCAGCCTGCAATTCTAATTTAACCCAGTCTAACCCAGCCTGCAGTCTAATTTAACCCAGTCTAACCCAGCCTGCAGTCTAATTTAACCCAGTCTAACCCAGCCTAAAAATAAATTCTGTAAATATCCAACTTTTAGAAATAGAAGTTAGACGGGTCATCCAGAGGTCATCCAGAGGTCATCCAGAGGTCATCCAGAGGTCATCCAGAGGTCATCCAGAGGTCATCCAACAGGTCATCCAGAGGTCATCCAGAGGTCATCCAGAGGTCATCCAACAGGTCATCCAACAGGTCATCCAGAGGTCATCCAGAGGTCATCCAGAGGTCATCCAACAGGTCATCCAGAGGTCATCCAGAGGTCATCCAGAGGTCATCCAACAGGTCATCCAACAGGTCATCCAGAGGTCATCCAGAGGTCATCCAGAGGTCATCCAACAGGTCATCCAGAGGTCATCCAGAGGTCATCCAGAGGTCATCCAGAGGTCATCCAGAGGTCATCCAGAGGTCATCCAGAGGTCATCCAGAGGTCATCAACAGGTCATCCAACAGGTCATCCAGAGGTCATCCAGAGGTCATCCAGAGGTCATCCAACAGGTCATCCAGAGGTCATCCAGAGGTCATCCAGAGGTCATCCAGAGGTCATCCAGAGGTCATCCAGAGGTCATCCAGAGGTCATCCAACAGGTCATCCAGAGGTCATCCAGAGGTCATCCAGAGGTCATCCAGAGGTCATCCAACAGGTCATCCAGAGGTCATCCAGAGGTCATCCAGAGGTCATCCAGAGGTCATCCAGAGGTCATCCAGAGGTCATCCCACACAGGTCATCCCACACAGGTACAAATTAATTCTATCTAATCCGCTGTCAGAGTAACGCAAATCCATGAGAATTTCTTGAGAGTTAATGTAAATACAATTGCTTTATTTCGTGGCTAACTTTAGCTTTTAAGCTGACGCTGTTAGCTGTTAAATACAGCTAGGAGTTACTACTACTGCTATTACTACTACTATTACTATTACTAGGCTCGAATCTCCGTCCACAGAGAGAGAGAGAGAGGGAGAGAGAGAGAGAGAGAGAGAGAGAGAGAGAGAGAGAGAGAGAGAGAGAGAGAGAGAGAGAGAGAGAGAGAGAGAGAGAGAGAGAGAGAGAGAGAGAGAGAGAGAGAGAGAGAGAGAGAGAGAGAGAGAGAGAAGAGAGAGAGAGAGAGAGAGAGAGAGAGAGAGAGAGAGAGAGAGAGAGAGAGAGAGAGAGAGAGAGAGAAGAGAGAGGAGAGACAGCTTTCTCGTCTCATTGGAGACAGAAACATAGACAGCTCTACACCGAGCTTTACACACAGTGGTTTCACTCTTGTTAGAGCTTTACAAAGCTTTATAAAGTCAGTACAACTCAACTGACCTTCAACTTTATCTTAAAACTTAACAAAATGACTGTTTTTCACCTGCAGTTTTAATTACCCAGTGTCAGCATCCAGTGTCAGCATCCAGTGTCAGCATCCAGTGTCAGCATCCAGTGTCAGCATCCAGTGTCAGCATCCAGTGTCAGCATCCAGTGTCAGCATCCAGTGTCAGCATCTTTCTCAAATTCCAAGTAGAGTGATAAACCCGCCAGTAAAGACAAAGAAGTCAATAACACTTCTTTGTCCACTTTGACGATCTCAAGAAAAAGATGTGGGTAACTTGTTGATGCAGTCTGGCTTTCTTTGACCTTCTTGAGATGTCTTTGTTTACACTGGAAAAGACTCTTTTAGGCTTTTGGGTTGGTTCTTGCAGACTTCCTGGTCGTTTTTAGTGAGCTCTCCTCCTTCCTTCTTCAGTGTTATTACTCATAATGCCTCCACAAATTCATTTAGACTTTCTGGTCGTTTCTGGTGAGCTCTCCTCATGGGTGAATCATGAGTGAATCATAAGTGATTCATGGGTGAATCATGGGTTCACTATCTTCATGATGACAATTCTGTCCCCTGGTTTAAATTCCTGCTCTACCACACCCACTTTCTAACTACCACACATTAAATTACTGTCTTCCCAGCCAGTTGTCTTCCCGTCTACATTATAGTCAGGGTTTATCTCGTAGCAGTGTAGTCTCCTCTTGTGAGGTGATGTTTCGACCTTCCTGTGCTATGTTTCTCTCACAGTTTACGTCCACAAGGTAAGTGCAACTTGGTACCTCATGGTTGCTGGTATTGAGAGACTTCTCGCTTCTTGAGACAAGAACATTTGTCTCTCATTTTGTGTTCTGAGACAGAAGGATTTACCTGTCATCTTACTTGTTGATGAGACAGACAGAAAAGAACAGTAATCCTACCAGAGTGCAAAACATTTAACAGGCTTCTGTTTTGCAAACACATTCTATTAACACAAAGGAGCTGTGAATCGACCCCTGCAACCACAATTAGGTGAATACACAGAAATACCCAGACCAGGAGCTGTGATTCGACCCTTGCAACCACAAATAGGTAAGTATAGGTGAGTACACACACAGTCATAGAGTTGTCAGGAAGTGGAATAGTCTAGCAAGTGACGTAGTGGAGGCAGGAACCATACATAGCTTTAAGACGAGGTATGATAAAGCTCATGGAGCAGGGAGAGAGAGGGGACCTAGTAGCAATCAGTGAAGAGGCGGGGCCAGGAGCTGAGTATCGACCCCCTGCAACCACAATTAGGTGAGTACAATTAGGATAGTACACACACACAATACTCTCACCCACTAGGTTCATTTTCCCATCTATAATCAAGCTAAAAGCTTCCTTACGTCTTCTTTTAAATGCAAATCTTGAAAAACAGAAATTTATTAAATTTAAAAAAAAACATAAAAAATATTTTGCGAATATAAATCAGAAATGTAAATAAAAATTTGAAATCTGAACAAACTCTGGCACTTTTATTTTTAAATCAAATTTATTTGTTGTAAAAGTTTGTTGAGTGTTGATGAATGTATATTGTTGAGTGTTGATGAATGTATATTGTTGAGTGTTGATGAATGTATATTGTTGAATGTTGATGAATGTATATTGTTGAGTGTTGATGAATGTATATTGTTGAGTGTTGATGAATGTATATTGTTGAGTGTTGATGAATGTATATTGTTGAGTGTTGATGAATGTATATTGTTGAGTGCTGATGAATGTATATTGTTGAGTGCTGATGAATGTATATTGTTGAGTGTTGATGAATGTATATTGTTGAGTGTTGATGAATGTATATTGTTGAGTGCTGATGAATGTATATTGTTGAGTGTTGATGAATGTATATTGTTGAGTGTTGATGAATGTATATTGTTGAGTGTTGATGAATGTATATTGTTGAGTGTTGATGAATGTATATTGTTGAGTGTTGATGAATGTATATTGTTGAGTGTTGATGAATGTATATTGTTGAGTGCTGATGAATGTATATTGTTGAGTGTTGATGAATGTATATTGTTGAGTGCTGATGAATGTATATTGTTGAATGTTGATGAATGTATATTGTTGAGTGTTGATGAATGTATATTGTTGAATGTTGATGAATGTATATTGTTGAGTGCTGATGAATGTATATAGTTGAGTGTTGATGAATGTATATTGTTGAGTATTGATGAATTATATAGTTGAGTGTTGATGAATTATATTGTTGAGTATTGATGAATATATATGTTGAGTGTTGATGAATATATATTGTTGAGTGTTGATGAATGTATATTGTTGAGTGTTGATGAATGTATATAGTTGAGTGTTGATGAATGTATATTGTTGAGTATTGATGAATATATATATGTTGAAAGTATTGATTGATATATATATATAGTTGAGTGTTGTGAATATATATTGTTGAGTGTATGAATGATATTGTTGAGTGTTGATGAATGTATATTGTTGAGTGTTGATGAATATATATATAGTTGAGTGTTGATGAATGTATATTGTTGAGTGTTGATGAATGTATAATGTTGAGTGTTGATGAATGTATATTGTTGAGTGTTGATGAATGTATATTGTTGAGTGTTGATGAATATATATTGTTGAGTGTTGATGAATGTATATTGTTGAATGTTGATGAATGTATATTGTTGAGTGTTGATGAATGTATATTGTTGAATGTTGATGAATGTATATTGTTGAGTGCTGATGAATGTATATAGTTGAGTATTGATGAATGTATATTGTTGAATGTTGATGAATGTATATTGTTGAGTGTTGATGAATGTATATTGTTGAATGTTGATGAATGTATATTGTTGAGTGCTGATGAATGTATATAGATGAGTGTTGATGAATGTATATTGTTGAGTGTTGATGAATGTATATAGTTGAGTGTTGATGAATGTATATTGTTGAGTGTTGATGAATATATATTGTTGAGTGTTGATGAATGTATATTGTTGAATGTTGATGAATGTATATTGTTGAGTGTTGATGAATGTATATTGTTGAATGTTGATGAATGTATATTGTTGAGTGCTGATGAAAGTATATAGTTGAGTGTTGATGAATGTATATTGTTGAGTGTTGATGAATGTATATAGTTGAGTGTTGATGAATGTAAATTGTTGAGTATTGATGAATATATATAGTTGAGTGTTGATGAATATATATTGTTGAGTGTTGATGAATGTATATTGTTGAGGGTTTATGAATGTATATTGTTGAGTGTTGATGAATATATATATAGTTGAGTGTTGATGGATGTATATTGTTGAGTGTTGATGAATGTATATTGTTGAGTGTTGATGAATGTATATTGTTGAGGTTGATGAATTATATAGTTGAGTGTTGATGAATGTATATTGTTGAGTGTTGATGAATGTATATTGTTGAGTGTTGATGAATTATATAGTTGAGTGCAGTTACTATCTGATGAATGTATATTGTTGAGTGTTGATGAATGTATATTGTTGAGTGCAGTTACTATCTGATGAATGTATATTGTTGAGTGCAGTTACTATCTGATGAATGTATATTGTTGAGTGCAGTTACTATCTGATGAATGTATATTGAGTGCAGTTACTATCTGATCAATGTATATAGTTGAGTGCAGTTACTATCTGATGAATGTATATTGTTGAGTGTTGATGATGTATATAGTTAGTGCAGTTTCTATCTGATCAATGTATATAGTTGAGTGCAGTTACTATCTGATGAATGTATATTGTTGAGTGTTGATGAATGTATATTGTTGAGTGTTGATGAATGTATATTGTTGAGTGTTGATGAATGTATATTGTTGAGTGTTGATGAATGTATATTGTTGAGTGTTGATGAATGTATATTGTTGAGTGTTGATGAATGTATATTGTTGAATGTTGATGAATGTATATTGTTGAGTGTTGATGAATGTATATTGTTGAGTGTGATGAATGTATATTGTTGAGTATTGATGAATATATATAGTTGAGTGTTGATGAATATATATTGTTGAGTGTTGATGAATGTATATTGTTGAGTGTTGATGAATGTATATAGTTGAGTGTTGATGAATGTATATTGTTGAGTATTGATGAATGTATATAGTTGAGTGTTGATGAATGTATATTGTTGAGTATTGATGAATATATATAGTTGAGTGTTGATGAATATATATTGTTGAGTGTTGATGAATGTATATTGTTGAGTGTTGATGAATGTATATTGTTGAGTGTTGATGAATATATATATAGTTGAGTGTTGATGAATGTATATT
Source organism: Cherax destructor (assembly GCA_009830355.1). Taxonomy (NCBI): domain Eukaryota; kingdom Metazoa; phylum Arthropoda; class Malacostraca; order Decapoda; family Parastacidae; genus Cherax; species Cherax destructor. The sequence goes on along the minus strand of WNWK01013833.1, from coordinate 3,359 downwards.
GTTGAGTGTTGATGAATGTATAATGTTGAGTGTTGATGAATGTATATTGTTGAGTGTTGATGAATGTATATTGTTGAGTGTTGATGAATATATATTGTTGAGTGTTGATGAATGTATATTGTTGAATGTTGATGAATGTATATTGTTGAGTGTTGATGAATGTATATTGTTGAATGTTGATGAATGTATATTGTTGAGTGCTGATGAATGTATATAGTTGAGTATTGATGAATGTATATTGTTGAATGTTGATGAATGTATATTGTTGAGTGTTGATGAATGTATATTGTTGATTGTTGATGAATGTATATTGTTGAGTACTGATGAATGTATATAGATGAGTGTTGATGAATGTATATTGTTGAGTGTTGATGAATGTATATAGTTGAGTGTTGATGAATGTATATTGTTGAGTGTTGATGAATATATATTGTTGAGTGTTGATGAATGTATATTGTTGAATGTTGATGAATGTATATTGTTGAGTGTTGATGAATGTATATTGTTGAATGTTGATGAATGTATATTGTTGAGTGCTGATGAAAGTATATAGTTGAGTGTTGATGAATGTATATTGTTGAGTGTTGATGAATGTATATAGTTGAGTGTTGATGAATGTAAATTGTTGAGTATTGATGAATATATATAGTTGAGTGTTGATGAATATATATTGTTGAGTGTTGATGAATGTATATTGTTGAGGGTTTATGAATGTATATTGTTGAGTGTTGATGAATATATATAGTTGAGTGTTGATGATGTATATTGTTGAGTGTTGATGAATGTATATTGTTGAGTGTTGATGAATGTATATTGTTGAGTGTTGATGAATTATATAGTTGAGTGTTGATGAATGTATATTGTTGAGTGTTGATGAATGTATATTGTTGAGTGTTGATGAATTATATAGTTGAGTGCAGTTACTATCTGATGAATGTATATTGTTGAGTGTTGATGAATGTATATTGTTGAGTGCAGTTACTATCTGATGAATGTATATTGTTGAGTGCAGTTACTATCTGATGAATGTATATTGTTGAGTGCAGTTACTATCTGATGAATGTATATTGTTGAGTGCAGTTACTATCTGATCAATGTATATAGTTGAGTGCAGTTACTATCTGATGAATGTATATTGTTGAGTGTTGATGAATGTATATAGTTGAGTGCAGTTTCTATCTGATCAATGTATATAGTTGAGTGCAGTTACTATCTGATGAATGTATATTGTTGAGTGTTGATGAATGTATATTGTTGAGTGTTGATGAATGTATATTGTTGAGTGTTGATGAATGTATATTGTTGAGTGTTGATGAATGTATATTGTTGAGTGTTGATGAATGTATATAGTTGAGTGTTGATGAATGTATATTGTTGAGTGTTGATGAATGTATATAGTTGAGTGTTGATGAATTTATATTGTTGAGTATTGATGAATGTATATAGTTGAGTGTTGATGAATGTATATTGTTGAGTATTGATGAATATATATAGTTGAGTGTTGATGAATATATATTGTTGAGTGTTGATGAATGTATATTGTTGAGTGTTGATGAATGTATATTGTTGAGTGTTGATGAATATATATATAGTTGAGTGTTGATGAATGTATATTGTTGAGTGTTGATAAATGTATATTGTTGAGTGTTGATGAATGTATATAGTTGAGTGTTGATGAATATATATAGTTGAGTGCAGTTACTATCTGATGAATGTATATTGTTGAGTGTTGATGAATGTATATTGTTGAGTGCAGTTACTATCTGATGAATCTATATTGTTGAGTGCAGTTACTATCTGATCAATGTACTATATAGTTGGGTGTTGATGAATGTATATTGTTGAGTGTTGATGAATGTATATTGTTGAGTGTTGATGAATGTATATTGTTGAGTGTTGATGAATGTATATTGTTGAGTGTTGATGAATATATATAGTTGAGTGCAGTTACTTTCTGATGAATGTATATTGTTGAGTGTTGATGAATGTATATAGTTGAGTGCAGTTACTATCTGATCAATGTATATAGCAGTTACTATCTGATGAATGTATATTGTTGAGTGCAGTTACTATCTGATGAATGTATATAGTTGAGTGTTGATGAATGTATATAGTTGAGTGCAGTTACTATCTGATCAATGTATATAGTTGAGTGTTGATGAATGTATATTGTTGAGTGCAGTTACTATCTGATGAATGTATATTGTTGAGTGTTGATGAATGTATATAGTTGAGTGCAGTTACTATCTGATCAATGTATATAGTTGAGTGTTGATGAATGTATATTGTTGAGTGTAGTTACTATCTGATAAATGTATATTGTTGAGTGCAGTTACTATCTGATTAATGTATATTGTTGAGTGTTGATGAATGTATATAGTTGAGTGCAGTTACTATCTGATCAATGTATATAGTTGAGTGTTGATGAATGTATATTGTTGAGTGCAGTTACTATCTGATGAATGTATATTGTTGAGTGTTGATGAATGTATACAGTTGAGTGCAGTTACTGTCTGATGAATGTATTTTATATATATATATATATATATATATATATATATATATATATATATATATATATATATATATATATATATATATATATATATATGTCATGCTGAATAGGTAAAATTGGTAAATTAACAAGAACTCATTTAAAATTAAGTCCTTTCTAAAAAATTCTTATACGTTTATATATATATATATATATATATATATATATATATATATATATATATATATATATATATATATATATATATATATATTTTCATTTATGTTAATGTCAAAATTAATAATTTTGTACCAAAGGAACCTTCGGAAACTTACCTGACCATATTATAACAACCGCAATTTAATTTAGCCTAATCCAACTAAATATATTTAAACTAAGTTTACAATAATTTAATAATAAACAAACACAATGAAATATATTTTTTTGGTTAAGTTCAGAATTATTTTTGCGAAATTATTACATACACAAATTTTCGCTTGTCTTATTCGGCAAGAAGAGCGTTGCTATTTATGCAAAAATAGCAAGTTTTACCTATTCGGCACCATATATATATACATCCTTCACAGTGTAGGGCGACAGGAAGGAGCTGCTGACCACAGGGAGGAGCTGCTGACCACAGGGAGGACCTGCTGACCACAGGGAGAGCTGCTGACCACAGGGAGAGCTGCTGACCACAGGGAGGAACTGCTGACCACAGAGAGAACCTGCTGACCACAGGGAGGAACTGCTGACCACAGAGAGAACCTGCTGACCACAGGGAGAGCTGCTGACCACAGGGAGGAGCTGCTGACCACAGAGAGGAGCTGCTGACCACAGAGAGGAACTGCTGACCACAGGGAGAAGC
>WNWK01013832.1:2500-53778 GCA_009830355.1 Cherax destructor | reverse complement strand
AAAACTTTGTTTTTAAAAACCCTTTTTTTTTGGAGTACCACAGTGCAATCCTCTTAAGATATATAATATGTTGGATAACTGGACCAGGATACTGACTTTGTTGCAAAAGCCAGTAACAGGCTGGATGCTAGAAGGGCTATCCTTTCTAGTGCTCACTGGAGATGTCTGTTACTAATAGATATCGTGTCATTTTGTAACAGTGTAACACTAGGGAAAGTCATGGAATACCAGTGCTCCACAACCAGTGTTTCACAACCAGTGCCCCACAACCAGGGCTCCACAGCCAGTGCTCCACAACCAGTGTTTCACAACCAGTGCCCCACAACCAGGGCTCCACAGCCAGTGCTCCACAACCAGTGTTTCACAACCAGTGCTCCACAACCAGGGCTCCACAGCCAGTGCTCCACAACCAGTGTTTCACAACCAGTGCCCCACAACCAGGGCTCCACAGCCAGTGTTCCACAACCAGTGCTTCACAACCAGTGCCCCACAACCAGGGCTCCACAGCCAGTGCTCCACAACCAGTGCTTCACAACCAGTGCCCCACAACCAGGGCTCCACAGCCAGTGCTCCACAACCAGTGTTCCACAACCAGTGTTCCGTAACCAGTGTTCCACAACCAGGGCTCCACAGCCAGTGTTCCACAACCAGTGTTCCACAACCAGTATTCCACAACCAGTGTTCCATAACCAGTGTTCCATAACCAGTGTTCCACAACCAGTGCTCCACAACCAGGGCTCCACAGCCAGTGCTCCACAGCCAGTGTTCCACAACCAGTGTTCCACAACCAGTGTTCCACAACCAGGGCTCCACAGCCAGTGCTCCACAACCAGTGTTCCACAACTAGTGTTCCATAACCAGTGTTCCACAACCAGTGTTCCACAACCAGTACTCCACAACCAGGGCTCCACAGCCAGTGCTCCACAACCAGTTTTCCACAACCAATTCCCCACAGCCAGGGCTCCACAGCCAGTGCTCCACAACCGGTGTTCCACAACCAGTGTTCCATAACCAGTGTTCCACTAGTGTTTCACAACCAGTGTTCCACAACAGGGCTCCACAGCCAGTCCTCCACAACCAGTGTTCTACAACCAGTGTTCCACAACCAGTGTTCCACAGCCAGTGTTCCACAGCCAGTGTTCCACAACCAGTGTTCTACAACCAGTGTTCCACAACCAGTGTTGCACAGCCAGTGTTCCACAACCAGTGTTCCACAGTCAGTGTTCCACAACCAGTGTTCCACAACCAGTGTTCCACAACCAGTGTTCCTCAACCAGGGCTCCACAGCCAGTCCTCTACAACCAGGGCTCCACAACCAGTGTTCCACAACCAGTGTTCCACAACCAGTGTTGCACAACCAGTGTTCCACAGTCAGTGTTCCACAACCAGTGTTGCACAACCAGTGTTGCACAACCAGTGTTGCACAACCAGTGTTGCACAGCCAGTGTTCCACAACCAGTGTTCCACAGCCAGTGTTCCACAGCCAGTGTTCCACAACCAGTGTTCCACAGCCAGTGTTCCACAACCAGGGCTCCACAGCCAGTGTTCCACAACCAGTGTTGCACAACCAGTGTTGCACCTCACCTCAGCCACTCCATGTGCCCTGTGTTTAGCAGTGCTGGTAGTGGAGTGATCAAGGTGGTGGGTGGTGAGGCGTCTCCACAGTACAGGTATTACTTAGCCCATCTGTTATGTTTTTACACACTATACACAGACTAGTGAAGAGGCGGGGCCAGGAGCTGTGAATCGACCCCTGTATCCACGTAAAGGTGAGTATACACATAAATAAACACATACACACACATACACACACACACACACACACACACACGGACCGGTGCTGTTTCTGGTATTTGTGAACGACATGACGAAAGGAATAGACTCCGAAGTGTCCCTGTTTGCAGATGATGTGAAGTTGATGAGAAGAATTCAATCGGACGAGGACCAGGCAGAACTACAAAGGGATCTGGACAGGCTGCAAGCCTGGTCCAGCAATTGGCTCCTGGAGTTCAACCCAACCAAGTGCAAAGTCATGAAGATTGGGGAAGGGCAAAGAAGACCGCAGACGGAGTACAGTCTAGGGGGCCAGAGACTACAAACCTCAATCAAGGAAAAAGATCTTGGGGTGAGTATAACACCAGGCACATCTCCTGAGGCGCACATCAACCAAATAACTGCTGCAGCATACGGGCGCCTAGCAAACCTAAGAACAGCATTCCAACATCTTAATAAAGAATCGTTCAGGACCCTGTACACTGTGTACGTTAGGCCTATATTGGAGTATGCAGCACAAGTTTGGAACCCACATCTAGCCAAGCACGTAAAGAAGCTAGAGAAAGTGCAAAGGTTTGCAACAAGACTAGTCCCGGAGCTAATCGGTATGTCCTACGAGGAGAGGTTAAGGGAAATCGACCTGACGACACTGGAGGACAGGAGAGATAGGGGGGACATGATAACGACATATAAAATACTGAGAGGAATTGACAAGGTTGACAGAGACAGAATGTTCCAGAGATGGGACACAGCAACAAGGGGACACAGTTGGAAGTTGAAGACTCAGATGAATCACAGGGATGTTAGGAAGTATTTCTTCAGTCACAGAGTGGTCGGGAAGTGGAATAGCTTGGGAAGCGATGTAGTGGAGGCAGGTTCCATACATAGCTTTAAGAAGAGGTATGATAAAGCTCATGGCGCAGGAAGAGTGACCCAGTAGCGGCCAGTGTAGAGGCGGGGCCAGGAGCTATGTCTCGACCCCTGCAACCACAAGTAGGTGAGTACAACTAGGTGAGGTGAGTACACACACACACACACAGTGATGAACACCACTGATAGTTGCGTGCCACTCACTGCTTCTTTTCCCAGTGTGAAACAATCAATAAAGCGACAACATGCAAGAGCAGTCACTACCTGGTATAGCTCTCAAGATCACTACCTGGTATAGCTCTCAAGATCACTACCTGGTATAGCTCTCAAGATCACTACCTGGTATAGCTCTCAAGATCACTGCCTGGTGTAGCTCTCAAGATCACTACCTGGTATAGCTCTCAAGGTCACTACCTGGTATAGCTCTCAAGATCACTACCTGGTATAGCTCTCAAGATCACTACCTGGTATAGCTCTCAAGATCACTGCCTGGTATAGTCTCAAGATCACTACCTGGTATAGCTCTCAAGATCACTGCCTGGTATAGCTCTCAAGATCACTGCCTGGTATAGCTCTCAAGATCACTGCCTGGTATAGCTCTCAAGATCACTGCCTGGTATAGCTCTCAAGATCACTGCCTGGTATAGCTCTCAAGATCACTGCCTGGTATAGCTCTCAAGATCACTGCCTGGTGTAGCTCTCAAGATCACTGCCTGGTGTAGCTCTCAAGACCACTGCCTGGTATAGCTCTCAAGATCACTGCCTGGTATAGCTCTCAAGATCACTGCCTGGTATAGCTCTCAAGATCACTGCCTGGTGTAGCTCTCAAGATCACTGCCTGGTATAGCTCTCAAGATCACTGCCTGGTGTAGCTCTCAAGATCACTGCCTGGTGTAGCTCTCAAGATCACTGCCTGGTATAGCTCTCAAGATCACTACCTGGTATAGCTCTCAAGATTACTGCCTGGTATAGCTCTCAAGATCACTGCCTGGTGTAGCTCTCAAGATCACTGCCTGGTATAGCTCTCAAGATCACTGCCTGGTATAGCTCTCAAGATCACTGCCTGGTATAGCTCTCAAGATCACTGCCTGGTATAGCTCTCAAGATCACTGCCTGGTATAGCTCTCAGGATCACTGCCTGGTATAGCTCTCAAGATCCCTGCCTGGTATAGCTCTCAAGATCACTGCCTGGTATAGCTCTCAAGATCACTGCCTGGTGTAGCTCCCAAGATCACTGCCTGGTGTAGCTCTCAAGATTACTGCCTGGTATAGCTCTCAAGATCACTGCCTGGTATAGCTCTCAAGATCACTGCCTGGTATAGCTCTCAAGATCACTGCCTGGTGTAGCTCTTAAGATCACTGCCTGGTATAGCTCTCAAGATCACTGCCTGGTGTAGCTCTCAAGATCACTGCCTGGTGTAGCTCTCAAGATCACTACCTGGTATAGCTCTCAAGCTCACTGCCTGGTATAGCTCTCAAGGTCACTGCCTGGTATAGCTCTCAAGATCACTGCCTTGTATAGCTCTCAAAATCACTGCCTGGTGTAGCTCTCAAGATCACTGCCTGGTGTAGCTCTCAAGATCACTACCTGGTATAGCTCTCAAGATCACTACCTGGTATAGCTCTCAAGATCACTGCCTGGTATAGCTCTCAAGATCACTGCCTGGTATAGCTCTCAAGATCACTGCCTGGTGTAGCTCTCAAGATCAGAGTGAACAACAGTGTCCACGAGAGTTGACTCACAATCTTGGCCACACGACGACGCTGCTGCTGTCTCTGTTAAAACTCTTGGAGACAGATGAATTGATGCAGATGCTGGGCTTTTGATCCATTCCCTTCTTCGAATCAATGCTGACTGCCAATCATTCGCTATGCCCTGTTTGGAATATGTGATCCCTCTTTATGAATGGTGTATATATCTATTTGGTCTGGTGGCTAGAGCTCTCGCTTCACACACGGAGGGCCCGGGTTCGAATCCCGACGGGTGGAAACATTTCGACGTGTTTCCTTACACCTGTTGTCATGTTCACCTAGCAGCAAATAGGTACCTGGGTTGTTAGTCGACTGGTGTGGATCGCATCCTGGGGGACAAGATTAAGGACCCCAATGGAAATAAGACAGACAGTCCTCGATGACGCACTGACTTTCTTGGGTTATCCTGGGTGGCTAACCCTCCGGGGTTAAAAATCCGAAGAAATCTTATCACACACACACATACAGGAGCTAAGTCTCGACCCCTGCAACCACAATTAGGTGAGTACACACACACACACACACAACTATATATATATATATATATATATATATATATATATATATATATATATATATATATATAGTATATATAAGGTTGAGCACAACAGCCAGGGAGTACACGTCCTGTGTAGATTGGTGCAGCAACAAGGAGGTACTACCGTCCTGTGGTAGTAGGTTGGTAGACAGCAACAGCCCAGGGAGGTACTACCGTCCTGTGAGTAGGTGGTGAACAACCCCCGGGAGGTACTCGTCCTGGTAGTAGGTTGGAGACAGCAACAGCCCAGGAGGTACTACGCCCTGTGGTAGTAGGTTGGTAGACAGCAACCGCCCAGGAGTACTACCGTCCTGTGGTGTAGGTTGTGAAGCAACAGAGGTAGTTGTGGTAGTAGTTGTACAGCAAGCCCCCAGGGAGGTACTACCGTCCTGTGGTAGTAGGTTGGTAGACAGCAACGCCCGGGGAGGTACTACGTCCTGTGGTAGTAGGTTGTACAAAGCCCGGTCTACCGTCCTGGTGTGGTTGGTGACAGCAACGGGACTACTCTATGGTGTATTGTACCACGGTATCCGTCTGGTGAGTTGTGACAAACGCAGAGTTTACCGTCCTGTTGGTTGACACAACCACCCGGGGTACGTCCGGTAGTGAGCAACCCAGTCGTCCTGTGGTTTGACACAACCGCCGGGTACTGTCTTGAAGACAACCGGAGATCAGTCCTATGGTAGTAGTTGGCAGCAACCGAGGTACGTCCTGGTAGTGTTTGAGCAACGCCCAGACTACCTCCTGGGGTATAGTTGTGACAGCAACCACCAGGAGGCTACGTCCGCAAGTAGGTAAAACGAAAGCTGTAATTGTTTTACTGATGGTAGGATTGCTGGGTTTTTTTCTGTCTCATAAACATGCAAGATTTCAGGTATGTCTTGTTACTTCTACTTACACTTAGGTCATACTACAGATGCGTGTACAAGCATATATATACACACCCCTCTGGGTGTTCTTCTCTTTTCTTACTAGTTCTTGTTTATTTCCGCTTTTTTCCATTGGAAAGTGGAACAGAATTCTTCCTCCGTAAGCCATGCGTGTCGTAAGAGGCGACTAAAATGCCGGGAGCAAGGGGCTAGTAACCCTTCTCCTGTATACATTAGTTCACGATTCCTCGGTGGGATAAGTGACGACAATTCGAAGTATTTATTAAACACCTGTAATAAATATACCTAAACTGCGCCACCAGATTGATAATATGAGTAGATATCCAAAGGCAATAGACAGATAAAATAAAACCTTCTCTTAGCCTCGTTCTATCTACCTCACTGTTATTCCCGCGTTGCACCCGCCCGGCAGCAAGTAATTTCGCCCATTGGTGAGTCCTGTTGTAAGACTCGAAATGCAACCCATGTCCACTCACACACGAGTGATACAGACTACAAGCAGGGTGATATAAACCCTTAGCTCCTCTGAATCTAGCTATCCCATTGACCCAGCGAGGTGTCTGAGTAAGCAGTCTCGGTAGTTACCACAACCTTCTGTTAAATACCTGCCTCTGTGTATGCGTCAGTAATATTTACGTCATGTCCATGGTGTCACCTCAGTGATGAAGGATGTCTCTTGCTAATGGAAATTGTTTTGACCTAGAAGAAATATATTATGTACGATATATTATGATTTAATACGAATCATGTATAAATGTATTGTGCAAGGTTAATGAACGTTCAGTCTAGGCAACCCCACAGCTTCAGTCATCTGGGGTTATCATAATGATGTTGATCACTGTTATGGTAATTACTGTGTTAATAATTAGTCAGGGAGCAGTGAATAACAAAAGTGATGCAAGTCATAGCGCCTTGGAACTGATGTCCATGCGCACACAGCCCCTGTACACACCCAGCCCCTGCACACACCCAAGCCCCCCTGTACACACACCCAAGCCCCCTGTACACACACCCAAGCCCCTGTACAACACCCAAGCCCCTGTACAGACACCCAAGCCCCTGTACACACACCCACCCCTGTACACACCTAAGGCGTGCCACACCACGTCCCTGTACACACCTATAGGTGGCCACACCCACGTCCCCTGTACACACCTATAGCGTGGCCACACCCACGTCCCCTGTACACACCTATAGCGTGGCCACACCAACGTCCCCTGTACACACCTATAGCGTGGCCACACCCACGTCCCCTGTACACACCTATAGCGTGGCCACACCCACGTCCCCTGTACACATCTATAGCGTGGCCACACCCACGTCCCCTGTACACATCTATAGCGTGGCCACACCCACGTCCCCTGTACACACCTATAGCGTGGCCACACCCACGTCCCCTGTACACACCTATAGCGTGGACACACCCACGTCCCCTGTACACACCTATAGCGTGGCCACACCCACGTCCCTGGGCATAAAAGACTGGTCATCGCTGAGTCCAGGAAGTATAAACTGCCTGCTGTGTGTTTAGTGCCAATGTGACAGTCCTTTCTTGACTGTCTGGCACGCACTCGAAATTATATTCTTGGAAAACACCTCCAGATGTTACCACCGTGTTAATGTTGTCACTGCGGTGCTGTCACTATGGTGCTGTTACTATGGTGCTGTCACTATGGTGCTGTTACTATAATGCTGTTACTATGGTGCTGTTACTATGGTGCTGTTACTATGGTGCTGTTACTATGGTGTTGTTACTATGGTGCTATCACTATGGTGCTGTTACTATAATGCTGTTACAATGGTGGTGTCACTATGGTGATGTCACTATGGTGTTGTTACTACGATGGTGTCAATACAGAAACACCGACCCATGACTCAGTAACACCAACCCATGACCCAGAAACACCGACCCATGACCCAGAAACGCCGACCCATGGCCCAGAAACACCGACCCATGACCCAGAAACACCGACCCATGACCCAGAAACACCGACCCATGACCCAGAAACGCCGACCCATGACACAGAAACGCCGACCCATGACCCAGGTTCACCGACCCATGACCCAGGTTCACCGACCCATGATGAACCTGCCACTGCTACTCTGTGAGCCTGAAAAGGGAACACACAAATAAGAGAGTAAAGGAACGAAAAAACCACACCAAATAAACAATTGACGACTTTTAAGAGTGTTTAACTAGTAACAAACAAAACAAACACTGCAAGAAAATTTTCACCAAGTGTGTTTGACTTTTGATTACTTTCTGTTTTTTTTTTTTACCTATAAATATTTACCAAGAACTGGTCTTGTGACGGTGTTTTATTCAGAGTTTATTATAATGCTAAAAATAGGATTAAAAAAAGCGTAACGTGTGGTTCATATAGGTCCATTCTTCACCCCCCCCTCGACACACTCCAGCGAAAAGCAGGGCCAGGAGCTCAGAACTCGACCCCTCCAACTACATATAGGTTAGTACATATGAGTGACGTGTGCGTGCGCGCAAACACACACACAAAATTTTAACTAACACACACACACACACACAAAATGGTAACTAACACACACATACATGCACACAATCTCACACACAATCAACACACACACACATACCCTCTCTTCATCTTCTCTTCCTTCCTTCTTCTCTTCCACCCTGGAATGCATCCTTGATCCTAGTACCTAAGAAGGACGGTACATGGCGTCCGGTGATTGACTTTAGGAAACTGAATGCTAAAACGATACCAGATCGTTTCCGACTTCCTGTACTCGGTTGACCGTTTACGCAATATCGGAGATAAGAAAGTCTTTTCGACCCTAGACTTGTTACAAGGGCTTTGGCAAGTCTCTCTTCACGAGACAGCCAAGAGTTAACTGCCTTTTCCACTCCAACAGGTCATTTTCATTTCCTCAGAATGGCCTTTGTATTGAGGTCGTCCCCTATCACATTTTCAAGGCTTATGACGAACATAGAGGCCTCATAGTAACAAACTCATGGTGTACCTGGAGTTTACCTGGAGAGGGTTTCGGAGGTCAACGTCCCCGCGGCTCGGTCTGAGACCAGGCCTCATGGTGGATCAGGGTCTGATCAACCAGGCTGTTATTGCTGGCCGCACACAAACTGATGTACGAACCACAGCTTGGTTGGTCAGGTACCGACTTTAATCGTCACGTCCAAGACGTGGAGACACACCTGAAAAGACTTGATTTCATGCTTTGTATAATCTTGAAGAAGCCAATTTAAAGATCAAACTGTCTAAATGTCATTTTTTTAGTCACATAGTCAATCCTAGAGAAGTTATGACCTGACCAAAGTAAAGTAACTACTGTACAAAACTTTCCATCTTTCAAAACTGCTGATGCTGTAAGATCCTTTGTGGGCTTTAGCAGGTTTTTATAGATCTTTCACTGCAAAATTCTCTTCTATAGCAGCTCCTTTGAGTTGCTTAAGAACGATGCTCCCTTCGTCTGGACCTTCCGTCAAGTAAGAGCATTCCAAACTCTCAATGAGCTAACTTCAGCTCTTATTTTGATAATTCCAGATTTTTTAAAGCCTTTCTAACTAACAACTGATGCTAGTTCTGTTGGCATAGGTGCCGTCCTAGCTCAAAAGACTGACAGTAAGTATAATGCATTTGTTAGTCGAAATCATACAGTAACTGAGCAAGAAGCATTAGCAATAATCTGGTCTTTAAAACTCTTCCGAGACATCACATACCAGTACCCTGTTCATGCTTTGACAGATCATGCTCCACTGATTCCTTTATTCCAGAATAAACAACCAGCTGGAAGATTAGCCAGATGGTCCTTAACTATCTAGTTCAATCCAACCTTCGAAAACTTGCATGGCAAATCAAATGTAGTCGCAGATGCTTTGTCTCTACACATTAGTGCAGTAGTAGGAGATCCTCCATACAGTGCCGAGGATGTAAACAATGATCAAAGAACAGATCCCATGTGGTCTGGTGTGATTCGTTTTCTTTCACAGGAAGATCGAACCTCTCTGTGAAACCACCGGCACCTATCAGTGACTTTGTCATGAACCAAGAGCTACTGTATTGCACAGCCGATCTGGGTATTCCTAGCAGAAGAGTACTTCAGCTAGTAATTCTGAAGTTACTAGTGAACGTATTCCTTCAGCTAGTTCACTATGTGCCAGGTGTTGCTCACCCTGGTATGGATCAGTTCTGTAAAACAGGCCAGATTAAAATACTTTTGGCCTCGTATGGCAACCGATATTTCTGAAAATATTAAGAAATGCAGTGTTTGCATGCAGCATAAAGGAAATGTTAGTGGTCCCAATCTAATCCAGGCATATCCTACTACTAGCGAACCTCCGGAAAGGGTAGCCCTAGATTTGTTAACTAATTTCAAATGTTCCCTCCAGGGTAATAAGCATCTGTGTGCAATGGTACACCATTTCACCAGATACTGTTACTTCCTATAGCAGATAAGACTGCCGAGACAGTATCCAAAGTGTTTAAGGAACTCATAATCTGCAGGCATACTACTACTAAGTCCCTCGTAACAGATAATGGAGGTGAATTCTGAATGAGATTCTTGAAAAGTTGTGTACTTTGTAAAAGATCTCTAAATCAACCATTGTTTCTCATCATCCTGCCAGCAATGGTTTAGCAGAAAGACCAATAAAAAATTGCTCGATGTCTTGAGAGTAACAATTAATCCCAATAGTGTAATTTGGGAAGAAGTTATACCTAATGTTCAATGTGCCATTAATTCTGCTTACAATGCCTCTATAAGTATCGATACCCACATTATGCATTGATCTTTTATTCCAACCTGAAACTAAATTATAATCCAGGTGATTTCATAGCGACTCGTACCAGCTTTGCTTAAAGTGTCTTCAGAAGAATCCGAGAAACACTTCATAAGTCAACAGCGGAATTTACAAGAGTTACTAACACTCGTGCAAAGCCAACCAAAACTGAAGTAGGTCCGAGAGCTAATTTCAATAAAACATCTGCAGTGCTAAAGCTTGACCAAAAGTTTGTTGGTCCCTACCAAGTAGTTGAACATGTCAGTGGAAATAAGTATGTTAGAGAAATTAGTACTGGTCAGTACAAAGAATTGCACTTAGATCATATGAAGTAAACATACAATGAAGTAGATAAGATTCCTGGCGCCCAGACAAACGAGCCAGTACCTATGTTTTCTAACAACCTGACTGACGAACAACCTGATTGTCGTTATTCCCTATGTACACGAAAAATGATAAGAAAACCTCAAGTTTCAATCGTTAATGCTAATGTTGATCCTCCTCAATCATGGCATGTGTTATATGTTAGCTGTTGCAACAGAATTTGACCCCCTAGAGATGATGACCACTCTGCATATGTAAATCTCACCCTAGCAGAGGGTGCATAGATGATTAGTATAGTCCAATAAGTACTCAATTGTGTGTAACAAGCTTATAGTATATCAATTTAATTGTAAATAAAAAAAATTAGTGTTCATGTTCTCCAAATTCTGAGATTTAACAGTAAAAGACTTGTGTGCAAGAAGTTTGCCTTTTCTCTTTATAAATAAATTCCCTCAGAATCTGTTGATCATATGAATAACAATCGATCGATCGATATCATTCTCAATTGTTTGCTTGTGTTCACATTAATGCCATGATGTATCATGATTTGTAATGCATTACATTCAAATGTCATATGTTATGTACAGCGTTTCCCAGTATTATAAAGAATCAACCCAGAGCCTGAAATGTCTGCAGTCTATCTTTGTATTAGTTAAGCTGTATGTCGGGGATGCCATATGTTAGCGTCACCGAGCTGTCAACAGAGATACTTGTGTGGTATCTAAGTAGTAATTCAAATACCATTTATACTCAGCCTTTCTCGCTGGCCATGACGTCACGGACTCTCGTGCGCCGTGGGCGTGAACCGTGAGTCACAGAGAGTCAATTATTCCTCAGACTAGTGTGACGTGGACAGGCTGTGCATCGTCAGATATTTACCCAACATATCGCCCTGTATAACAGCCTACAGCGAGTATACTTCACCTTCACTCCATTCTTTACCAACCCTAACAAAGAAAACAATATTTTTATCTTAAATAAGAACAAAAAATCCAGTCATCACTTGCAAAAAACAGCCTTCCAAAATTAACATAAAAATAATATATTTAATCCATATGTATTTATCTTAACACAATACTTACGTTTTCTTCAGTGGACACAATACTTACGTTCTCTTCAGTGGACACAATACTTACGTTCTCTTCAGTGGATACAATACTTACGTTCTCTTCAGTGGATAAGACATACTTATAAGAGGAAGGAAATATTTACACATACTCTTCAACATTTCTTAGTGAAAATTAGCTCAGTACAGTGAGGGAAGAGGAAGCAGGTGTGAGAAGATTATTACCTGTATTATCTCTGACTTTCTCACTTGTAATTACGGTGACGAGGAAGACCTTGGACACATGTATAACACTAACACCTCGCACTGACCTTCACTTATTGTCCGTGATGCACGACATTCACCCACCAGTTATATACACACTAATATTTAACTGGTAATATTGTAGTCGTGTGTATCAGCATCACACAGAACACACATAATGTGTTTGTGCTCACACGATTCACAGCTCTTGGGTGTGTGTTCTTTATCATTTATATTGTTATCAACTATTGTTAACATATACGAGTTATAAAGAGAACATTGTTATGTATCACCTGAACTTCAGTCATTTACTGAAGTCACAACGCAATATAACAACACAACAGTAATACTGACCAATATGAACAACTCAAATATATTTATTACTTCCGTAGTTTATTATAATGTTTATTAGTGAAGTTACAGGTGACTGGGGAGTTCTGGATGATAATAAATACAACGAAATCTTGAATTAATGTACAACGTAACACAATGTTGTAGTCTGGTAATACCGAGATCAACACTGTAAGACAGTTACTGACCTCACTATAACGACCCAACACTGAAAGACAGTTACTGACCTCACTATAACGACCCAACACACATCTCAAGCTGATACTGACCTCACTATAGTGACCCAACACACGTCTCAAGCTGATACTGACCTCACTATAGTGACCCAATACACGTATCAAGTTGATATTGGCCTCACTATAGTGACCCAACACACGTCTCAAGCTGATACTGACCTCACTATAGTGACCCAACACACGTCTCAAGCTGATACTGACCTCACTATAACGACCCAACACACATCTCAAGCTGATACTGACCTCACTATAGTGACCCAACACTGTAAGACAGTTACTGACCTCACTATAGTGACCCAACACACGTCTCAAGCTGATACTGACCTCACTATAACGACCCAACACACATCTCAAGCTGATACTGACCTCACTATAGTGACCCAACACTGTAAGACAGTTACTGACCTCACTATAGTGACCCAACACACGTCTCAAGCTGATACTGACCTCACTATAGTGACCCAACACACGTCTCAAGCTGATACTGACCTCACTATAGTGACCCAACACACGTCTCAAGCTGATACTGACCTCACTATAGTGACCCAACACACGTCTCAAGCTGATACTGACCTCACTATAGTGACCCAACACACGTCTCAAGTGATACTGACCTCACTATAGTGACCCAACACACGTCTCAAGCTGATACTGACCTCACTATAGTGACCAACACACGTCTCAAGCTGATACTGACCTCACTATAGTGACCCAACACACGTCTCAAGCTGATACTGACCTCACTATAGTGACCCAACACGTCTCAAGCTGATACTGACCTCACTATAGTGACCCAACACACGTCTCAAGTTGATACTGACCTCACTATAGTGACCCAACACACGTCTCAAGTTGATATTGACCTCACTATAGTGACCCAACACACGTCTCAAGCTGATACTGACCTCACTATAACGACCCAACACACATCTCAAGCTGATACTGACCTCACTATAGTGACCCAACACACGTCTCAAGTTGATACTGACCTCACTATAGTGACCCAACACACGTCTCAAGCTGATACTGACCTCACTATAGTGACCCAACACACGTCTCAAGTTGATACTGACCTCACTATAGTGACCCAACACACGTCTCAAGTTGATACTGACCTCACTATAGTGACCCAACACACGTCTCAAGCTGATACTGACCTCACTATAACGACCCAACACACATCTCAAGCTGATACTGACCTCACTATAGAGACCCAACACACGTCTCAAGTTGATACTGACCTCACTATAGTGACCCAACACAGTCTCAAGTTGATACTGACCTCACTATAGTGACCCAACACACGTCTCAAGCTGATACTGACCTCACTATAACGACCCAACACACTATCAAGCTGATACTGACCTCACTATAGTGACCCAACACACGTCTCAAGTTGATACTGACCTCACTATAGTGACCCAAGACACGTCTCAAGCTGATACTGACCTCACTATAGTGACCCAATACACGTCTCAAGCTGATACTGACCTCACTATAGTGACCCAAGACACGTCTCAAGCTGATACTGACCTCACTATAGTGACTCAACACACGTCTCAAGCTGATACTGACCTTACTATAGTGACTCAACACACGTCTCAAGCTGATACTGACCTCACTATAGTGACTCAACACACGTCTCAAGCTGATACTGACCTCACTATAGTGACCCAAGACACGTCTCAAGCTGATACTGACCTCACTATAGTGACTCAACACACGTCTCAAGCTGATACTGACCTCACTATAGTGACTCAACACACGTCTCAAGCTGATACTGACCTCACTATAGTGACCCAAGACACGTCTCAAGCTGATACTGACCTCACTATAGTGACTCAACACACGTCTCAAGCTGATACTGACCTCACTATAGTGACTCAACACACGTCTCAAGCTGATACTGACCTCACTATAGTGACCCAAGACACGTCTCAAGCTGATACTGACCTCACTATAGTGACCCAACACACGTCTCAAGCTGATACTGACCTCACTATAGTGACCCAACACACGTCTCAAGTTGATACTGACCTCACTATAGTGACCCAACACACGTCTCAAGCTGATACTGACCTCACTATAGTGACCCAACACACGTCTCAAGTTGATATTGGCCTCACTATAGTGACCCAAACACGTCTCAAGCTGATACTGGCCTCACTATAGTGACCCAACACACGTCTCAAGCTGATACTGACCTCACTATAGTGACCCAACACACGTCTCAAGCTGATACTGACCTCACTATAGTGACCCAACACACGTCTCAACCTGATACTGACCTCACTATAGTGACCCAACACACGTCTCAAGTTGATACTGACCTCACTATAGTGACCCAACACACGTCTCAAGTTGATACTGACCTCACTATAGTGACCCAACACACGTCTCAAGCTGATACTGACCTCACTATAGTGACCCAACACACGTCTCAAGTTGATACTGACCTCACTATAGTGACCCAACACACGTCTCAAGTTGATACCTGTTTGTTGTGATCAACTACTGCTGCTAAGATGGTGGATAGAGAAGAAGCAAGAGGAGGAAGAGGAGAAGCAAGAGGAGAAGCAAGGGAGGAAGAGGAGAAGCAAGA
Source organism: Cherax destructor (assembly GCA_009830355.1). Lineage (NCBI taxonomy): Eukaryota > Metazoa > Arthropoda > Malacostraca > Decapoda > Parastacidae > Cherax > Cherax destructor. The sequence goes on along the minus strand of WNWK01013832.1, from coordinate 38,362 downwards.
GGAGAAAGAGGAGAAGCAAGAGGAGAAGTAAGAGGAGAAGCAAGAGGAGAAGCAAGGGGAGGAAGAGGAGAAGCAAGAGGAGAAGCAAGGGGAGGAAGAGGAGAAGCAAGGGTAGGAGGAGGAGAAGCAAGGGTAGGAGGAGGAGAAGCAAGGGGAGGAGGAGGAGAAGCAAGGGTAGGAGGAGGAGAAGCAAGGGGAGGAGGAGGATAAGAAGAAGAAGCAAGAGGAAGAAGAGGAGGAGGAGGAACAGGTGGATGATGACAAGAAAGAGGACAATATTTATAATAATAATAATAATAATAATAATAAAATAATAATAGATAATAATATGATGATGATGATGATGATGATGATGATGATGATGATGATGATGATAATGATGATAATGATGATGATGATAATGATGATGAAGATGAGGGAGTTAACTTGACTGAATATTTCTCATATCTTACAAACCTAAGATGCTATTTTACAGATATTATAATGATATGTTCTCCCGGTGACTGGCGCAGTTAAGCTGGAATTGTGATATTTTTACTCATCGAATTTGTGGGTGAAGACAAGGCACAATCCGTGACGGGAACAATTCACGACCCATAAACTGGAAATGATAACTGAACGACGTTGGACATCGTTCTGGAACAGTAACCAGTAGTCATTTCCGATTACCTGCTGATTCAATTTCAAATTCAAATACTGTTGTTTCTTTTATGCGGTTCATAGATAATGTTTACATGTAATAATAATAATAATAATAATAATAATAATAATATTTATTTCTAGAAGTACGTGATACAACTTATACAGTCCTAGCTGACATTAGTGACATACTATACAAAGTCCCTTGTTATGCAGAGCATTTTGAGCTAATTAGGTCAATTTTGTCCCAGGATGCGACCCGCAACAGTCGACTAAGACCCAGGTACCTATTTACTGCTAGGTGATCATGGACAGCAGGTGTCTTAAAGACACATGCCCAAATGTTTCCACCCGTACCGGGGGATCCAACCACTGAGGAAAATATGATCGAGAACAGAGCCAACTGCTCTTCAGTTTGTGGGTTAGATGTAAAGTTCTGGAGCAGTGTGTATGTCAACAATGGCCGGCCAACCTTCTCTAGCACGGTGATGTCCACAAGGGCCGGCCAACCTTCTCTAGCACGGTGACGTCCACAAGGGCCGGCCAACCTTCTCTAGCACGGTGACGTCCACAAGGGCCGGCCAACCTTCTCTAGCACGGTGACGTCCACAAGGGCCGGCCAACCTTCTCTAGCACGGTGACGTCCACAAGGGCCGGCCAACCTTCTCTAGCACGGTGACGTCCACAAGGGCCGGCCAACCTTCTCTAGCACGGTGACGTCCACAAGGGCCGGCCAACCTTCTCTAGCACGGTGACGTCCACAAGAGCCGGCCAACCTTCTCTAGCACGGTGACGTCCACTAGTTTGTATGGTCCTCCTGGTACTAGTTCAACTTCTCTTACAAATCTGAACTGTTGTGATCAATTTATCGTAGCTTGTACACCATGACACACGCCATGTAAATATCGGCTTTAATTCTGAACTGAAGTTAATTAGTTAGTTGTTTGAGTTATAAAGTATAAATTATTATTATTATTATTATTATTATTATTATTATTATTATTATTATTATTGGGGAACGCTAAACCAATAGGGATTATACAGCACCTGTGGAAGAAGGGGAGGCATTCAGGCTTAATTCAGGGAATTGGCGCACAGATCCAATTGCCTAGATCAAGAGCCCCCTCACCCGCATCAAGGAACCTCTTTTGAGGGATATGCAGCATTAAGTCTGCATATCACCTGTTCACAGCTATTCAAAAATACTTACGACCTTAATGTTGCTATATATCCAATGCATATATATATTAATATCGGGGTATAGTTTTTTTTTCAACAAACCGGATATATCCCACCGAGGCAGGGAGATAAAAAACAAAAAACAAAAAAACACCAGAGTTTCTATTTTTAAATTTAGTCCCTTGCTCCCGGCATATTAGTCGCCTCTTACGACACGTGTGGAGGAAGAATTCTGTTCCACTTCCCCATGGAGATAAGAGGAAAGAAACAAGAAGAAGAACTAGCAAGAAAATAGAACACCCAGAGGGGTATGTATATATATGCTTGTACATGAATGTGTAGTGTGACCTAAGTGTAAGTAGAAGTAGCAAGACATACCTGAAATCTTGTATGTTTATGAGACAGAAAAAAGACACCAGCAATCCTACCATCATGTAAAACAATTACAGGCTTTCGTTTTACACTCACTTGGCAGGACGGTAGTACCTCCCTGGGTGTTTGCTGTCTACCAACCTACTTCCACAGGACGGTAGTACCTCCCTGGGTGGTTGCTGTCTACCAACCTACTACCACAGGACGGTAGTACCTCCTGGGTGGTTGCTGTCTACAACCTACTACCAAGGACGGTAGTACCTCCTGGGTGGTTGCTGTCTACGAACCTACTACCACAGGACGGTAGTACCTCCTGGGTGTTGCTGTCTACCAACCTACTACCACAGGACGGTAGTACCTCCTGGGTGGTTGCTGTCTACCAACCTACTACCACAGGACGGTAGTACCTCCCTGGGTGGTTGCTGTCTACCAACCTACTACTACAGGACGGTAGTACCACCCTGGGTGGTTGCTGTCTGCCAACCTACTACCACAGAACGGTAGTACCTCCCTGGGTGGTTGCTGTCTACCAACCTACTACGACAGGACGGTAGTACCTCCTGGGTGGTTGCTGTCTGCCAACCTACTACCACAGAACGGTAGTACCTCCCTGGGTGGTTGCTGTCTACCAACCTACTACCACAGGACGGTAGTACCACCCTGGGTGGTTGCTGTCTGCCAACCTACTACCACAGAACGGTAGTACCTCCCTGGGTGGTTGCTGTCTACCAATCTACTACCACAGGACGGTAGTACCTCCCTGGGTGGTTGCTGTCTACCAACCTACTACCACAGGATGGTAGTACCTCCTGGGTGTTTGCTGTCTACCAACCTACTACCACAGGACGGTAGTACCTCCCTGGGTGTTTGCTGTCTACCAACCTACTACCACAGGACGGTAGTACCTCCCTGGGTGTTTGCTGTCTACCAACCTACTACCACAGGACGGTAGTACCTCCCTGGGTGTTTGCTGTCTACCAACCTACTACCACAGGACGGTAGTACTTCCCTGGGTGGTTGCTGTCTACCAACCTACTACCACAGGACGGTAGTACTTCCCTGGGTGGTTGCTGTCTACCAACCTACTACCCCAGGACGGTAGTACCTCCCTGGGTGGTTGCTGTCTACCAACCTACTACCCAGGATCGGCGTATATAAACTCTTTATTATTTAGTTTCATATTTTTAAATGCTTAAGGGTCGTTACGGCTTGCCTGCTGGTTTGTGTATGATATAAGCTGGCGACAATATATTTAGAATATATTGCGTGATATATATTTACGCCAGAAAGATACATGTAAACATGAAGATTACGACGGAAAACTATTTCTGACTAACAAACTAAAAACTTTTCTCTTAATTTAAAAGGAATCATGCAATAATAGATATACGTTGTTATTTTGGGATTTCGTTGTGGCGAGTCACTGGTCGTCCCTCTGAGAATAAATAATATTGTATTTTTTTCCCCTCCAGTGACTACTTATTCCAAAGCTCTCTTCACCAACGCTGCCTCGGCAGCACATGATATGTAAACAAGAAGATAGTTCATTCTACATACTACAACTTACTAGGAATCTGATTCCATAATTTTAAAAGGGGTGGACCGGTAAGCCAGCGGAAGGCCTCGGTCAGATGAACAAAGGTTACAGTGGTGGGTCGTCATATGACTTAAGAGCCACGTCAGGAAACACTTGTCCTGCTTCTTGACACACTGTACCTAACCTAACCTTCATTCTACATCTGTTGTCTGAAACTTTGAGTATCTACGAGGTAACGATACATTGATTTTTTTTATAATGGCGTGTGGAGTGGAGCAGCAGCAGAGCAGTAGATGCTCTACCAGTGATCATGTCAACATGTGACCAACACAGTAGATGCTCTACCAGTGATCATGTCAACATGTGACCAACACAGTAGATGCTCTACCAGTGATCATGTCAACATGTGACCAACACAGTAGATGCTCTACCACTGCTCAAGTCAACATGTGACCAACACTCCTGGCAACACACTCCTGACAACACACACTCCTGGCAACACTCCAGGCAACACACACTCCTGGCAACACTCCAGGCAACACACACTCCTGGCAACACACACTCCTGGAAACACACACTCCTGGCAACACACACTCCTGGCAACACACACTCCTGGCAACACACACTCCTGGCAACACACACTCCTGGCAACACTCCTGGCAACACTCCAGGCAACACACACTCCTGGCAATACACACTCCTGGCAACACACACTCCTGGCAACACACACTCCTGGCAACACACACTCCTGGCAACACACACTCCTGGCAACACTCCTGGCAACACTCCAGGCAACACACACTCCTGGCAACACACACTCCTGGCAACACACACTCCTGGCAACACACACTCCTGGCAACACACACTCCTGGCAACACACACTCCTGGCAACACACACTCCTGTCAACACTCCTGGCAACACACACTCCTTTTATTTTGTTGTCAGGACATAAAATCGATGGCAAGGAAAGGAAGGGAGAGAAGGACTGAACAAAGAAATTCTTGGTGCGTAGACAGGAAGAGAGAAGAACAAAAAGGTACAATACAGTGACTGAAACAATACACAAAAAACCCTCACATAGAATAAAAGCTTATGACGACGTTTCGGTCCGACTTGGACCATTTACAAGTCACACTGACTACTTAATGGTCCAAGACGGACCGAAACGTCGTCACACGTTTCTCTCTCCAAAGTGCGGGTTATTTGTGTAGAAAGAGGTAACAAAGGCTAAGTGGTCTCACCACTCTTAGTGAATTATAAGTAAGTGGCTTTTTGCCCCCATATTCGCAGTGTGATGTTCTTCTGTCCTGTTTCCTGACGATTAAAACACCATCACCACCTTCATCCCAGGACAGTACTCTGGTCTGTGTTTTTTTTTAAAGGTTGGAAAACTTACAACCTCCACTTTTAATTTAATAATTAATTTTTGACGAGGATTTCCACTGACTACAATCCACCATACATAGATAGAACCCTCAGCCCAAGCAAAGAACAATCAAACATTGAGTTGATTGGTTTCTTACGTCTAATGTACAAGGGTAATTATTGCTGCGTTCTTCATAATGGCAACTATCAATGGATGAAGCCCAGGATGATAGCCAGGTTCTGCAAGCCCAGGATGATAGCCTAGTTCTGCAAGCTCAGGATGATAGCCAGGTTCTGCAAGCCCAGGATGATAGCCAGGTTCTGCAAGCTCAGGATGATAGCCAGGTTCTGCAAGCCCAGGATGATAGCCTAGTTCTGCAAGCCCAGGATGATAGCCTAGTTCTGCAAGCCCAGGATGATAGCCAGGTTCTGCAAGCCCAGGATGATAGCCTAGTTCTGCAAGCTCAGGATGATAGCCAGGTTCTGCAAGCCCAGGATGATAGCCAGGTTCTGCAAGCCCAGGATGATAGCCTAGTTCTGCAAGCCCAGGATGATAGCCAGGTTCTGCAAGCCCAGGATGATAGCCTAGTTCTGCAAGCTCAGGATGATAGCCAGGTTCTGCAAGCCCAGGATGATAGCCAGGTTCTGCAAGCCCAGGATGATAGCCTAGTTCTGCAAGCCCAGGATGGTAGCCAGGTTCTGCAAGCCCAGGATGATAGCCTAGTTCTGCAAGCTCAGGATGATAGCCAGGTTCTGCAAGCCCAGGATGATAGCCAGGTTCTGCAAGCTCAGGATGATAGCCAGGTTCTGCAAGCCCAGGATGATAGCCAGGTTCTGCAAGCCCAGGATGATAGCCTAGTTCTGCAAGCCCAGGATGATAGCCAGGTTCTGCAAGCCCAGGATGATAGCCAGGTTCTGCAAGCCCAGGATGATAGCCTAGTTCTGCAAGCCCAGGATGATAGCCTAGTTCTGCAAGCTCAGGATGATAGCCAGGTTCTGCAAGCCCAGGATGATAGCCTAGTTCTGCAAGCTCAGGATGATAGCCAGGTTCTGCAAGCCCAGAATGATAGCCAGGTTCTGCAAGCCCAGGATGATAGCCAGGTTCTGCAAGCCCAGGATGATAGCCAGGTTCTGCAAGCCCAGGATGATAGCCAGGTTCTGCAAGCCTAGGATGATAGCCAGGTTCTGCAAGCCCAGGATGATAGCCAGGTTCTGCAAACCCAGGATGATAGCCAGGTTCTGCAAGCCCAGGATGATAGCCTAGTTCTGCAAGCTCAGGATGATAGCCAGGTTCTGCAAGCCCAGGATGATAGCCAGCAGGTTATGTAAGCCCAGGATGATAGCCAGGTTCTGCAATCCCAGGATGATAGCCAACAAGTTCTGCAAGCCTAAAATGATAGCCAACAAGTTCTGCAAGCCCAGGATGATAGCCAGGTTCTGCAAGCCCAGGATGATAGCCAGGTTCTGCAAGCCCAGGATGATAGCCTAGTTCTGCAAGCTCAGGATGATAGCCAGGTTCTGCAAGCCCAGGATGATAGCCAGCAGGTTATGTAAGCCCAGGATGATAGCCAGGTTCTGCAATCCCAGGATGATAGCCAACAAGTTCTGCAAGCCTAAAATGATAGCCAACAAGTTCTGCAAGCCCAGGATGGTAGCCAGGTTCTGTAAGCCCAGGATGATAGCCAGCAGGTTCTGCAAGTCCAGGGTGATAGCCAACAAGTTCTGCAAGCCCAGGATGATAGCCAACAAGTTCTGCAAGCCCAGGATGGTAGCCAGGTTCTGTAAGCCCAGGATGATAGCCAGGTTCTGCAAGCGCAGGGCTTCAAAGCGACGCTGGGGGCAGGCATGTCTCATGTCAGGTATGCAACCTTGAGTGTAATATCAGCTTAACTGTCTTAATCCACAAAGACAACGATAACTCTGGTCGTTATTTAAGCACCTGGACTCTTTCCTTAGAGAACCATAACCAACGGTCCTTCCCAGCCATCAGACACACGAACATTCCTTCAAGTTTCACCACAGCAAACAACCTTAAAAAAGCAATCGAATTAATATTTATCAGACTCCGCCACACATTCCCAAAGCAGCTAGCACTCAGGTTGTTGTCAAAGTCTCTTAGATTATCTGCCATTAGGACAATAATAACGATTTCCCAGAGACGACAATCTTGTCCGCCTGCCTCACTGTGGAAAAAAAAAATCACCCGCCAGAGACACGAAAGCCAATCCTCCCCTGCCCTCATGTCCTTAAAATCAAAGCACAAATCAGCAGAAGATACAGGCATGGAATATTGAAGGAGCAATCAGATTAATCACCAGCAATGAAGCAATTGCTTCTCAGAGACTCCCTCCACCACAAACGAAGTTCTACAAGGCGGCAAACGCCCGCCTAGAGTCCCTAACAAAAACAGTGATCCTCACAATGATCAAGAACCAGAAGTGTACAACGCGGCCACGTCGTTTCCTCCAGGTTCATCAGGCTGTTTCACGGGATTAAGGCCCAAATATATCAAACAAATGGTATTCCAGCAGTCGGTGATGTAGCAGAGCGTCTCCTGTCAGAGTTCAAAAGATTTTGTCAACATCTATCTCGCTGGTGGCGGTTCTGAGACCGTCAGACTTCTCTTTTATGGTACATTCCTCTATGCACTAAAACAAAAAAGGATGGAGGAATCAGGTTCATCGCCGTTGGAGCTCCCTCCGCCGCCTTGCTGCCAGGGCAGTAGTAAGTGAGCAGTGATGCGGCCATCATGCTGAGACCAAGGCATCTCGTGTTCGGGATCCCACAAGGTAGTGAAGCCGCAGTCCAAGCAACTCGTGGACACATCACTAACATCAAGTGTCAGAAATCCATGACCATAATGGACTTTGCAAATGTCTTCAACTCAGTCAAAAGGAAAGCTGTCCATGACCATTTTCCTGCCCTTTATTCATTTATCCACTCTTGATACAACAGCGACTCGTATCTTTTCTTTAGGGAGCACGACACTGACTCCCGTGAAGGTGTTCAGCAGTTAGACCTTCTCTTCTGCCTGGTTATCAAAAACGTGTGGGACTATACTTGTACGTCTAACCTGGCCGACTCCTACCTACTTTACAGTGGTGGGCAGCAGGGCTACGCTGCTGACCACAGGGAAGATCACAAGCTCAGCAGTTAGAGTTGGCCAACGACTCACCTAATGGGTTGCGGGCAGTCTCAGCTCTGGCCGCTACAGTTCATTGTCTAGGCACATGTCAATTGCACTAGCCGTGTATGTATGTGTATGTGTGTGAAACACTTCGATGTTCTGCCACGATGAACCTCCGTGCGAACAGGCTTCCACTGCCACCGGGGGCAGTGTCACTTCGTCTGTGTAGGATCGCAAACTCTTGGTTTCTTGGGAAAACAAGCCATGGGTTTCTTCAAAGGGGCTGAGCTCAAAGCCCAGCAAAGCCACCAAAGACCCGAGGACTGCCACATTTCTTCAGGGCTTCAGTGTAGCGATCCAGAGAGGAAACGCCTGCTGCAGTCTTGGAGCTCCTTGAGCTCCAAGACTGCTGGTCGTGGTAATAATAGCATAGTTTGCACCAAATGTCCCAATTTAGCAGAATCATCTAATACGGAAACTTATATAGTATTTTGTACTTACCTTTCATTAGTTAAAGTGTATCCTTGGGCAGCCTTGAGCGTGTCAGATAAAAATGTTAGTCGACCTGCCTCTCCATCTGGCCACTGTCTCTCAGCGCAATTCATTTTGTGATGGATCTTTATTGATCTCGTAACAGGTCAACCAGGGATTATCACAAGTGGCACGCACTGTACTTCAGGAGAGAGAGAGGCGATCCCTCGTATATCACCCAGGGATGTCAGCAGCGTCTCTCTCACAAATTATGTTCTCGTTGTTGCTTTATTCGCCAGGGGACACGACAAGTGCCTCCTGACCAAGTCTTAATCATCTGGATGACCCGTTTTTTTAGAAGGTTCCAATTATGTTTGATGCACGACTGCAGTTTGAAGAGCCTCATAAAGCTCTGCGTGTTCCATTGCTGACATTGAGAATGGAAGCTAAACTGTATTTAAAGACAACTAGAGTTAGATACTCTGTCCTCTTCACTGTATTAAAAATAATTGGTTAAAATGGAGCTTAGAGTTGTACTATAGGTTACCTGAAGAACGAAACACAGAAGAAAAAAGAAAAATGTCCGAAACAAAATATCGACATAGTCTTGGAAGAGAGAAGAGTATCAGTCCAGAGCGAAGCCACAAGGGAAGTACACACACCAGTAGAGAGAAGTACAGCACGAGGGTTGGAAGTTCATGAGATAAAAGAGAGGCTGTGATAACACTAGAACTTCAAAATGATAGTTACTTCAGAAAAGTATCTAGAATTCACACACTCAGTAAGAATAGTGAGATTAAGTAGACTATCATCATCAAAAAAGATCGTTAGACGAGGACTACACATGACGGCATTACATCTTACCAGGTGACAAAAGTGTAGGAAAAAAGAGTCTACAAGATAAGTGAATAGACAGCTACATAGCGAGGCTACGTAGCTGTCTAAAATTTACTTATTTTCTAGACTCTAAGACACAGCTACGTAGCCTCGCTACGTAGCTGTGTCGTCTCTCTCTGCTCCATGACTCTAGGCTCTGCTCCATGACTCTAGGCTCTGCTCCATGACTCTAGGCTCTGCTCCATGACTCTAGGCTCTGCTCCATGACTCTAGGCTCTGCTCCATGACTCTAGGCTCTGCTCCATGACTCTAGGCTCTGCTCCATGACTCTAGGCTCTTACAACTCGTTCATCTCACTTTTCATAAAGTTTACTCCATTCTTCAAGTTTAAAACTGAATTGTAATTTAATTCTCTACTTCAATTCTTGGACGTTCGTGCCCACCACTTTTTCTTACCCGTCTCCTACGAGTCTACGAACACTGGCTATCACACTCATTTGTTTACCTACCAAGCTCAACTTGCTGTTATTTAAGCTCAACTTGCTGTTATTTAAGCTCAACTTGCTGTTATTTAAGCTCAACTTGTTTAGAAAAGAACCTTTGTTTATTTTTTCTTCCTCCTCCTCAGTATTTGTAATCCTGTTTCACGACTCAACTTTTTTTTTTTTTTCATTTCGTCCTCTTGTCTTGGCTATTTAACAAATTTTATGAACACTGCCTATTCTTACATATTAAAAGTAATACTTTCTTTTCTCCTAACCTCACTTCTACACTTGAAACACCTGTACTGTGCCTTCAGTTTATTTCTAATTTCCTGAACCTTAAAAACACCTGTCGCTCTCTGGATATTATACTTGCATTTCGGTAAATATTCTTCGAAGAAATGTACTTTATATTACGTGTCTTTCCACCGATACTTCAGGTATTTGCTGTTTTTTTCTTGATCTTCTTGCAGTCTCCAATACATGTGTGAAGTGAGCTGATTCCTTGTATGTTTACTGTGTTGCGCTAACAATGTTCTTTGTGTCTTGTTGAGTCGGTCTTCATACGCAACATTCCTAACATAATCACAGCCTCGGGTATTTACTGAGACGCTTACCTTTCCCAGTACATTTGTCAGTGCTCAAATCCTCAGTGTGGACGCGTGACTTGACCTGACCTTGGTTGTCTCCTCTCCTCCCGGTGACCAGACCTGACTCCTGACGTTAATTCTTATGACTGACGGTTTCATAATGATTCAGGACAGAAACATCGTTCAATTGTCATTTCCAATTTGCTGGTTTCTTGTGAAGTGTTCCAGCCACGGTGTTGTGGCCGGAACAATTGTTGACATACTTATATCCTACGTCAAGTACTCACCACTTTGTTATAATGAGAGTTAAGTCATCAACTGGTGACTCCGCCTCCTACACTACTACTTGGAACGGCATTATTGGTCTCTGGCCTCGTGGTCATGGCTTCAATAACTTAGTCATAGGACATGTAAACACGACAACTGTTTCAAGAATTGGGTCCTCGTTACCGAGGTAACCTTTTACAATACCCTTTCGGGGATTAATAATAATAATAATAATAATAATAATAATAATAATAATACTGCTAATAATAATAATAATTTATTATTATTATCATTAGTGGGGAAACACTAAACCCGCAGGATTCATGCGGCGCCTGTGGAATGGAAGCAAATGAGATTGATCCAACAGAGGGGTGGGTAGCTCCTACTCATTGGATCAAGAGCCCCTTCAATAGAATCCGGGCCTCCGCCCCTTTCCCTCAGGGGCTTTTTTTATGATCTTCCCCCCAAAAAAAAAAAAACTATAATATTCACGTCAAAAGTACCTTGTTGATTCACACACACACTCATTTACACGGACAGGAGCTGTGAATCGACCCCTGCAACCACAAATAGGTGAGTAAGTCTTGCTGCTCTTCCTGTTTCTATTGCTTCTCTTCTGCCCTCTTGCCTCTCCCCTTCCTCCTCCATGTCCTCCTCTTCCTCCCCTTGTTTCTCTTCTTCTTGCTTCTTCTCCTCCTCCTCCCTTGTTTCTCCTCGTCCTTTTGCCTCTCCTCTTCCTCTTCCTCCCTTTATTTCTCCTCTTACTCTTCTCCTCCTCCTCCTTCCCTGCTTCTCCTCCTCCTCCTTCCCTGCTTCTCCTCCTCCTCCTTCCCTGCTTCTCCTCCTCCTCCTTCCCTGCTTCTCCTCTCCTCCTTCCCTGCTTCTCTCCTCCTTCCTGCTTCTCCTCCTCCTCCTCCTGCTTCTCCTCTCCTCCTTCCTCTCTCTCCTTCTTCCTGCTTCCTCCTCCTCTGCTTCTCTCCTCCTCCTTCCTGCTTCTCCGTCCTCCTTCGCTTCTCCTCCTCCTCCTTCCGCTTCCTTCTTCCTATATGCTCTAACTCCTCTTACGTGTTGTCCCTATACTGATGTCCTCGTACCACTTCTCTTACAGTGTTGTCACTATAGTGAGGTCATACTGTCTTACAGTGTTGGGTCAGTATGAGTGAGGTCAGTAACTGTCTTACAGTGTTGGGTCATATAGGTGAGGTCAGTAACTGTCTTACATGTTGGTCACTAGTGAGGTGAGGTCAGTAACTGTCTTACAGTGTTGGGTCAGTATAGTGAGGTGAGGTCAGTAACTGTCTTACAGTGTTGGGTCAGTATAGTGAGGTGAGGTCAGTAACTGTCTTACAGTGTTGGGTCAGTATAGTGAGGTCAGTAACTGTCTTACAGTGTTGGGTCATATATGAGTGAGGTCAGTAACTGTCTTACAGTGTTGGATCACATATGAGGGGAGGTCAGTAACTGTCTTACAGTGTTGGATCACTAATAGTGAGGTGAGCTAACTGTCTTACAGTGTTGGATCACTATAGTGAGGTGAGGTCAGTCACTGTCTTACAGTGTTGGATCACTATAGTGAGGTCAGTAACTGTCTTACAGTGTTGGGTCGTTATAGTGAGGTCAGTAACTGTCTTACAGTGTTGGATCACTATAGTGAGGTCAGTAACTGTCTTACAGTGTTGGGTCACTATAGTGAGGTCAGTAACTGTCTTACAGTGTTGGGTCACTATAGTGAGGTCAGTAACTGTCTTACAGTGTTGGGTCACTATAGTGAGGTCAGTAACTGTCTTACAGTGTTGGATCACTATAGTGAGGTCAGTAACTGTCTTACAGTGTTAGGTCACTATAGTGAGGTCAGTAACTGTCTTACAGTGTTGGGTCACTATAGTGAGGTCAGTAACTGTCTTACAGTGTTGGGTCACTATAGTGAGGTCAGTAACTGTCTTACGTGTTGGATCACTATAGTGAGGTCAGTATCAGTCTTACAGTGTTGGGTCACTATAGTGAGGTCAGTAACTTGTCTTACAGTGGGTCACTATAGTGAGGTCAGTAACTGTTCGTGTTGGGTCACTATAGTGAGGTCAGTAACTGTAAGTGTTGGTCACTATAGTGAGGTCAGTAACTGTCTTACAGTGTTGAGTCACTATAGTGAGGTCAGTAACTGTCTTACAGTGTTGGATCACTATAGTGAGGTCAGTAACTGTCTTACAGTGTTGGGTCACTATAGTGAGGTCAGTAACTGTCTTACAGTGTTGGATCACTATAGTGAGGTCAGTAACTGTCTTACAGTGTTGGATCACTATAGTGAGGTCAGTAACTGTCTTACAGTGTTGGATCACTATAGTGAGGTCAGTAACTGTCTTACAGTGTTGGATCACTATAGTGAGGTCAGTAACTGTCTTACAGTGTTGGTCACTATAGTGAGGTCAGTAACTGTCTTACAGTGTTGGATCACTATAGTGAGGTCAGTAACTGTCTTACAGTGTTGGGTCACTATAGTGAGGTCAGTAACTGTCTTACAGTGTTGGATCACTATAGTGAGGTCAGTAACTGTCTTACAGTGTTGGGTCACTATAGTGAGGTCAGTAACTGTCTTACAGTGTTGGTCACTATAGTGAGGTCAGTAACTGTCTTACAGTGTTGGGTCACTATAGTGAGGTCAGTAACTGTCTTACAGTGTTGGGTCACTATAGTGAGGTCAGTAACTGTCTTACAGTGTTGGGTCACTATAGTGAGGTCAGTAACTGTCTTACAGTGTTGGGTCACTATAGTGAGGCCAATATCAACTTGAGACGTGTGTTGGGTCACTATAGTGAGGTCAGTATCAGCTTGAGACGTGTGTTGGGTCACTATAGTGAGGCCATATCAGAACTGTCTTACAGTGTTGGGTCACTATAGTGAGGTCAGTAACTCTTACAGTGTTGGGTCACTATAGTGAGGTCAGTAACTGTCTTACAGTGTTGGGTCACTATAGTGAGGTCAGTAACTGTCTTACAGTGTTGGGTCGTTATAGTGAAGTCAGTAACTGTCTTACAGTGTTGGGTCAGTATAGTGAGGTGAGGTCAGTAACTGTCTTACAGTGTTAGGTCACTATAGTGAGGTCAGTAACTGTCTTACAGTGTTGGGTCACTATAGTGAGGTCATATCACTGAGACGGTTGGTACTATGTGAGGTCAGTATCAGCTTGAGACGGTGTTGGGTCATATATGGTCATATAACTTGAACGTGTATTGGGTCACTATAGTGAGGTCAGTATCAGCTTGAGACGTGTGTTGGGTCACTATAGTGAGGTCAGTATCAGCTTGAGATGTGTGTTGGGTCGTTATAGTGAGGTCAGTAACTGTCTTTCAGTGTTGGGTCGTTATAGTGAGGTCAGTAACTGTCTTACAGTGTTGATCTCGGTATTACCAGACTACAACATTGTGTTACGTTGTACATTAATTCAAGATTTCGTTGTATTTATTATCATCCAGAACTCCCCAGTTACCTGTAACTTCACTAATAAACATTATAATGAACTACGGAAGTAATAAATATATTTGAGTTGTTCATATTGGTCAGTATTACTGTTGTGTTGTTATATTGTGTTGTGACTTCAGTAAATGACTGAAGTTCATGTGATACATAACAATGTTCTCTTTATAACTCGTATATGTTAACAATAGTTGATAACAATATAAATGATAATGAACACATACCCAGGAGCTGTGAATCGTGTGAGCACAAACACATTATGTGTGTTCTGTGTGATGCTGATACACGCGACTACAATATTACCAGTCAAATATTAGTGTGTATATAACTGGTGGTTGAATGTCGTGCATCACGGACAATAAGTGAAGGTCAGTGCGAGGTGTTAGTGTTATACATGTGTCCAAGGTCTTCCCTCGTCACCGTAATTACAGAGAAAGTCAGAGATAATACAGGTAATACTTCTCCACTGCTTCTCTCTCCCTCACTGACACACACAAGAAATGTTAGATATGTGAAATATTTCCTTCCTCTTATAAGTATGTCTTATCCACTGAAGAGAACGTAAGTATTGTGTCCACTGAAGAGAACGTAAGTATTGTGTCCACTGAAGAGAACGTAAGTATTGTGTCCACTGAAGAGAACGTAAGTATTGTGTCCACTGAAGAGAACGTAAGTATTGTGTCCACTGAAGAGAACGTAAGTATGTCTTATCCACTGAAGAGAACGTAAGTATTGTGTCCACTGAAGAGAACGTAAGTATTGTGTCCACTGAAGAGAACGTAAGTATGTCTTATCCACTGAAGAGAACGTAAGTATTGTGTTAAGATAAATACATATGGATTAAATATATCATATTTTCTGGGAATTTTGGAAGGCTGTTTTTTGCAATAGATAAATTAACTGTTTGTTTTTATTTGTACTAAAAATATTGTTGGAAGAGAGTGTCTCATTATCAATGTGTGGAGGAGAGGGAGAGAGGGAGGAAGGAAGGAAGAGAAGAGAGGGAAGGAGAGAAGAGGTGTGTGTGGGGGAGGGGAGGAATGTGGGTTTGGGCGTCTGGAATAGGCACTCACCTGACCACTTTTGCTCTGACCTCACACATGATGACCCAAATTCAATTGTTCGATAGCAGTTCTCACCCCAGAAACATGACAACCATAGCAAACTACGCTATTTACAGGTCACACAAGAACCTCGGTCACACACACATGACTCGACCCCTGCAACCACAAGTATGTGAGTACGCACACACACACAAACACACGCACACACGCACACACACACAAAAAATACAAAAAAAGGTGTGGAAAAAGAGACTTATGTACAGTTGAGGAAACGTTTCGCCCCGAGTGACTTCTTCAGTCCTAATATTGAGATAACTAAGAACGAGTATGTATAGTGGCAGGAGTCAGGTGAGCAGCAGCAGCAGCAGCAGCAGCAGCAGCAGCAGTAGTAGCAGCAGCAGCAGCAGTACAGCAGTAGTAGCAGCAGCAGTAGTAGTAGTAGTAGTAGTAGTGGTTGTAGAACAATAGAGGTGAGATGGGTTGTGTTTGAGAAGGACCTCTCAACATCATGTTACGTTGGTCTCGGTCTCCTGGGCAATATTCTGTTGATCAGCAATTTGGATATGGTGTAATTTCCGGATTTTTGTTGCACAGTGTTAGAGAGAGCAACTAAGACAGCCTCTGTACACTTGCGTCGTCGTCAATCTTCCTCCTTCACGACTACTCAAGCTTCACACTGTGCTGACACACATTTCTACGGTCATCATGGTTACAGGCGCTCTTGTGCTCCCTAATATCCAGAGATCTCGCTGTTTCCCCCACATATACTTTGTCACTTTACAACTCCCTGAGAAGCGTAATGCTGCAAATACAGGGAATTAAAGCTACCCTCCTTTTCTTCAGATCAAAGCTGATGTCCTTCCGTTTTACCCGGGGTTGATATGATCTCTGAATGCAACACACTACACATGATATGACGCTGGGTGTTCCAGGAATCACAGTGGAAGCCAGTGATTGTGGTCTGTATTTTCACAGAGTGGAGTCTGTCGTGCGCTGCACCTTCACCTTCTTGGTTTGCTGGGACGACTCTCGACTGTCCCAGTCTGACGGTGATGCTGAATACTGACTTCCATGAACCAACTGACATGCTGGACCAGCTGACCTGCTGGACCAACTGACTTGCTGGACCAACTGACTTGCTGGACCAGCTGACCTGCTGAACAAGCTGACCCATAAGGTCAACTAGCTAACCAGACCAGTAAACTCACTTAACCAACTGACCACTAGACCAGTGGTTTTCAACTTTTTTTCAGTGATGGCATCCTCAAGTGATGGCATCCTCAGTGATGGCATCCTCAGTGATGGCATCCTCAGTGATGGCATCCTCAGTGATGGCATCCTCAAGTGATGGCATCCTCAGTGATGGCATCCTCAGTGATGGCATCCTCAGTGATGGCATCCTCAGTGATGGCATCCTCAAGTGATGGCATCCTCAGTGATGGCATCCTCAGTGATGGCATCCTCAGTGATGGCATCCTCAGTGATCTCAAGTGATGGCATCCTCAGTGATGGCATCCTCAGTGATGGCATCCTCAGTGATGGCATTCTCAGTGATGGCATCCTCAGTGATGGCATCCTCAGTGATGGCATCCTCAGTAATGGCATCCTCAAGTCACATATCTTATTCTTTGGCACCCATAGTCAATTTTCTATCAGAACCGCTTCCCAAGAGTACATAGTCTAATAATAATATTAATATTAATAATGAAAACATACATGAGCATAAAACACACATACGAAATATAAGACATGTTAGTGTAATACACAAACATTATAGATCACAATAAAATATACAAAATAAACAAAAGCTAACTTGTCTTCCGTAATTGTTTAGGGAGATGTTTGTGTTTGTTGTGATTGGCAGATCCGTTGATATTAGTGGAATATTGGAAGTTTGTCAACACAAAATCCCGACTCACACAAGTAAGTTGTGGGAATTGGCATGAGAATTTCCAGAGTTTTTATATTAATTTAAGGATATTCATTGTTAATCTCTGTCCAGAATTCGTGCAGAGGCACTTTCTTATATTTTAATTTCAGACCGCCATTATTACGTATTCCAATTAATTCGTCTTGTGTGAGACTGAGCTTCGACGGTCTTGATGCTGATGCAATAAAAGGGTTTCTCAACCAGCATCTTTCCTACATAAGTTTCGGAAATAGTACTGAATTGTTTCCTGCAGGAACATCAAGATGCTCAAAAACCAATAACATGATCTCTTAATTTTGTCAGTGGAAGATAAGATATTTTCAGTGTTACACAAATAATTCGCACATAGGAAAAACAAAGTAAGACGCTGACCAGCGGGGTCCATAAAGAACAAAACGACACTATGCCGTGACTGAAACACTAAACTAATAACCCGAACACAGGGGAAGAATAGACGCTTTCTTCTCTGTGCGGGTATTGTGTATTTTGTTTTAGTGTCGCCTTGCATACTGCAACTAACCTTGTTTACTTTTTTAAGATATTCGCTAAGTAGGATAATTTTGTAGATCAAGTGTCGTCTGCAAGCAACACAAGTGTCGTCTGCAAGCAACACAAGTGTCGTCTGCAAGCAACACAAAATTATTCTTGCTACTCAAGGGTAAAAAAAAATATTAACTCTTCCCTGAGTTCATACACTCATGACAACACTTGAGTTCATACACTCGTGACAACACTTGAGTTCATACACTCGTGACAACACTTGAGTTCATACACTCGTGACAACACTTGAGTTCATACACTCGTGACAACACTTGAGTTCATACACTCGTGACAACACTTGAGTTCATACACTCGTGACAACACTTGAGTTCATACACTCGTGACAACACTTGAGTTCATACACTCGTGACAACACTTGAGTTCATACACTCGTGACAACACTTGAGTTCATACACTCGTGACAACACTTGAGTTCATACACTCGTGACAACACTTGAGTTCATACACTCGTGACAACACTTGAGTTCATACACTCATGACAACACTTGAGTTCATACACTCGTGACAACACTATTCTGGAGTTCATACACTCATGACAACACTTGGAGTTCATACACTCGTGACAACACTTGAGTTCATACACTCGTGACAACACTTGAGTTCATATCACTCATGTGATCAACACTTGCCGAGTTCATACACTCATGACAACACTTGAGTTCATACACTCGTGACAACACTTGAGTTCATACACTCGTGACAACACTTGAGTTCATACACTCGTGACAACACTTGCCCTCTAGACAAGCATCTTGCTCAGTGTGCAGAAGATTCACATAATTTACAGCAGCTTCTTCACATAGTTTACCAAACAGTGGTGATTAAAGTGGTCTACTCTCAATGTGGTTATAAACAAATACTAGTAAAAAAATTGTTTTTTTAATTAAGGCGATGAAGGTAGGACAAAATTACTAACGATCTTGCGGCACCCCTGGGCACTATCAATGACACCCTGCTTGTAAAACACTGCACTAGACCAACTGACCCATTAAACCAACTGAGCCACTATTCCAACTGACTCCCTAGACCAGAGGTTCTTAACCTTGTTGGAGGTACTGAACCCCACAAGTTTCATCCATATATTCACCCAACTCTTCGTAATTGGAAAAATGAAATATGATTTCTTCAAAATATGATTTCAATCAAAACTGTAAATCAATGTGACTTTTTTTGTTGCCTTTCAGAGACAAGTTCAGAAATGCGCGGCTTCACCTTGGCAAGTGCCACTCTCACCTTGGCAAGTGCCACTCTCACCTTGGCAAGTGCCACTCTCACCTTGGCAAGTGCCACTCTCACCTTGGCAAGTGCCACTCTCACCTTGGCAAGTGCCACTATCACCTTGGCAAGTGCCACTCTCACCTTGGCAAGTCCCACTATCACCTTGGCAAGTGCCACTCTCACCTTGGCAAGTGCCACTCTCATATCATTTTCGCAACAAAGTTTGTTCCTTTTCTTAGTTTTGAAGTCTACCATCCTGGAAAAGGATTGCTGGCAAAGATACGTTGTAACAAACGGCGTGAGTATCTCAGGGCTCTTAGCTAACAGGCAGCTTACGATTTAGTGACACCAAAACGTTGAGAACGTTGTTGTTCTGAAGAGTTGCTGTTTAACTTGGCTGCTGAAGTTCAATGATTACGTCGAGGTATTCATCATTGACATTTGGTGTGGCAACACTGAACATGAACGGTTCTCACCCATGCTGGATATGACTCTCTGGTGGGGAAGTATCCGTCCTGAGACTTTGCGAGCTCATCTAAGTGCATGGCAATTGCTTGATTCAGTTCCCCGGGTACAGAAATGTCTCCGATTCCAGACACGTCTTCGATCTTACTTACACAGTCATCCAGCAGGGAAAGTTTGCGAAGTTATCATTCTCTGTTCGTCGTTTTCATCCGCTAGACCAAACGGTCATCTATCCGTGAAGTCAGTAATGGTCAAGATAATGGTCCGCAGCCAAAGTCTTGCCGGACTGGAACGAGACCCGTAATTATGGAAGGTAAATATTGCCAAGAAAATGTCGTTGAGAACGACCGTCTCTTCTTTGTGTGTGTGTATACTCACCTAATTGTACTCACCTAATTGTGGTTGCAGAGGTTGATTCATAGCTCTTGGCCCCGCCTCTTCACTGGTCGCTACTAGGTCTACTCCCTCTTCTTCTTAAAGCTATGTATGGATCCTGCCTTCACTACACGACTCTCCAGATTATTCCACTTCCTGATAACTCTATGGCTGAAGAAATACTTCCTAACATCCTGTGGCTCATCTGAGTTTACAACTTCCAGTTGTGACCCCTTGTTGCTGTGTCACATCTCTGGAACATTCTGTCCTTATCAACCGTCAATTCCTCTCAGTATTTTATTTGTTATTCCACCCTATTCCTCCTGTCTTCCAGTGTTGTCAGGTTGAGTTCCCTTAACTTCTCCTCGCATGACAAACCCCTCAGTTCCGGGCCTAGTCTTGTTGCAAACCTTTGCACTTTCTCTAATTTCTTGGCGTGTTTGACCAGGTGTGGGTTCCATACTGGTGCTGCATACTCCGGTATGGGTCTGACGTACACGGCGCACAGTGTCGTCAATGACTCTTACTCCTTACTATCCTCAGGTTTGCCAGGCGCACGTATGCTGCAGCAGTTATTTGGTTAATGTGCATCTCAGGCGATGTGCTCGGTATGATGCTTACCCCAAGATCCTTTTTCTTGAGTGAATTTTGCAGCCTTTGACCTCATAGGCTGTACTCCGTCTGGGGTCTCTTTGTCCTTCCCCAATTTTCATAACTTTGCACTTGCTGAGGTTAAACTCCAGGAGCCAGGCTTGCAGCCTGTCCAGATCCCTTGTAGGCTTACCTTATCTTCTTCCGCTTCTATTCTCATTAGTTTCACATCGTCTGCAAACAGGGACACCTCTGACTCTATCCCTTCCGTCATATCATTCACATATACAAGAAACAGCACCGGACCTAGGACTGACCCTTGTGGAACCCCACTCAACACCTCGTCTCGGACTAACACACGTTGTTTCCTTCTGCCAGGTATTCCCTGATCTATTGCAGTACTTTCTCTCCTATTCCTGACTGCTCCTCTAATTTTTCAACCAGTCTCTTGTGTGGAACTGTGTCGAAAGCCTTCTTACAGTCCAAGAAGATGCAGTATACTCATCCCTCTCTCTCCTGTCTTACTTCTGTTACCTTGTCATAGAACTCCAATAGGTTACTGATGCAGGATTTCCTTCCTGAAGCCGTGCTGGTTGTCATATATTAGGCCGTTCCGTTTAGGTGTTCCACCACTCTTTTCTTCATAATCTTCTCCATAACTTTACATACAGTACATGTCAGTGACAAAGGTCTGTAGTTTAATGCAGCCTGTCTGTCTCCTTTCCTTAAAATCGGGACTTCATTTGCCGTCTTCCACACCTCAGGCAGTTGCCCCGTTTCGATAGATTTATTGAAGATTGTTGTTGCAGACACTCACGATGCGTCTGCTCCCTCTCTCAGGACCCAAGTAGAGATATTATTTGGGCCCATCGCCTTCGAGGTATCTAGTTCCCTTTGCAGTTTCTTCACCTCGTCCTCGGTTGTGTGCGGTGTGTCCAGCGCTTGCTGGTGCACTCGGTTTTCTGGGAGCCTCTCTGTCTCCACTGTGAATACCTCCCTGAATTTTGACCTGAGCTCTTCACGTACTTCTTGGTGTTTCTCTGTGATCTCCCCTCCTTCCTTCCTCAACCTGATGACTGTTGTTTTCCTCCTGATGTGGCTGTATAACAATTTTCGATCAGATTTGTGTGTGTAACAAAGAGAGGTAGATAGGTTGAGAGAGAGAGAGAGAGAGAGAGAGAGAGAGAGAGAGAGAGAGAGAGAGAGAGAGAGAGAGAGAGAGAGAGAGAGAGAGAGAGAGACTTGTCTCAGTTAAGTGTCTTAACTGAGCAGGTGACAATGACAACAATGAAGTGTGTTCGGTCAGCAGGTGACAAAAATTATTGTTATTATTATTATAATTAATAGTAGTAGTATTAACACATGGAAGCGCTAAACTTCAGCTCGTGGTTTAATTTGAGGTGGAGAAGGGAGCTCCAATACCTGGATCAAGAGCCCTTCACTGGCGTCAAGGTCATGAGTCTTGAGGATGATGGTTGGTCATGACTTGTACAGGAGACACAGACCTGCATCGTGTGGCTGACTGTCTGCGTAGCATGGCAGACAGCCACACGATGGTTAATTATACCCGTCTGTGTTTACACAACTCTCCCCCCCACCCCCCGGGGAGGTCATGAAGGAGGTACCCAGGTGGTGTAAGTTGACCTGACAACTGACCTTGACCTGCTTAATTCGTCTCATCTGGGCGACTGATGCGCACTGACACACCTGTCTTGTCGGGTAAATGCAGCCGTCTCTCGCCTCTCACTACGTGTTTAAATGCACGCAAACAACACCGTCGGATAATGAATGTTTTTCGTTATTAATGGGGAATTTTAGGTCTGGCCGCCCGTGGTGCTGAACACAGGTTTCCCATTTATTTATTTACGTTCTTGAATTTACTGGCCAAGAGCTGTTATCCTACCTCAGCTCGTTTCAAAGTCCAGCACTGTCTAAGGTGTAGTAACTTATCCCCCCCCACTAGAATGACACCTACACATATTTTGTGGTAGGTGAATAGGGTCATCAGGTGTCAAGGAGACGTCCTGTGTCCATGGACTGTTAATCTAAGGCGCTTACCACTGCTCTGTCACCTTATGTTACTGTCAATCTGGATGATGATATTTAAATAATATTCTTAGTGGTGTCTTTATTTTTAAACACTTTCATCATTTTATCAATTATATCAATATGATTATCAATTCAGTTTATTAAATTTTATTAATAATTGTTCACAAAGAGATGAAACACCGTCCAGTTTTCTCTGCAAATTGTGGATTAAAAGTGAGAAATTACCGGATTGATTCCCTCTCCGTCGCAGTGTGTTGGTGGTGGATCCGACCTCACTGTGTCGGCCCATGTTAACCTCCCTATTGTTGGATGAATCTTTTTAATCCAGCTAGACCAGTGGTTAACACACTGGCCTGTGAGTTTTAGGACTCACACGCCATGGGTTCAAACTCTACCCGTTCCGTGTTTTGTTTACTGTAGTCTCAGCACCTGTAGACGAGGGAGGTACAGTATCTTGGAGAATCCGGATCTTGAGACGGATCTTTCCCTGCAGAACGCCGCCGCCTGCGACGCGTTTTGAGAGCCAGGTTGGATTGACCTCTGTCACGAACGTGGTATTAATGCCACAGTTCGTGGAAATTAAGGAGGGAACCAGAGGTATTACTACAAGGGAGGGAGGTGTGTGATGGATCCGTGGTCTGTACACATTATAGAGGTGACCGAGAGAGAGAGAGAGAGAGAGAGAGAGAGAGAGAGAGAGAGAGAGAGAGAGAGAGAGAGAGAGAGAGAGAGAGAGAGAGAGAGAGAGAGAGAGAGACAGACAGACAGACAGACAGAGAGAGAGACAGAGACAGAGAGACAGAAAGAGAGAGAGAGTGAGAGAGAAAAGAAGAAATAGTAGCAAACGGTTTTGTGACTGTAATTCTGTGTTGTTATAAAGGTTGTATCTGCGCTCCTGGTTCCGCTTCTCAGCTGGCTGCTAGTGGGTTCCCTCTCTCCTGGTTTTACCATGCCATACCTGTTTTTAAAGCTAAAATGACAGTATATATAGGCGGAGAGTTGGGTATGAGACAGTGACCTGAAGACTACTCTCTGGTGTACTCTTTCCTCCTTAAGTCTCTAGTTTCTTCAAGAATGCGTATTTAAGGCCCCGGGGCTCTATCAGATGAAAACAATTATTATTTAAAAAATATAAATTTTTTAATAAAAAATCATAATTGTACAAGTGTCTGAATCAAAAATGGCTGATTAAAAGAAACATTATGGCTATTTGAAGATACAAAACACATTAATTCTTTATCAGCGATCATCTGGGAAGTTATCTGACTCTCCGTATAATAATAATAATAATAATAATAATAATAATAATAATAATAATAATAATAATAATAATAATCTTTATTTACTACAAGTACATGTACAAGGTATACAGTCCTAGCTGACATCAATGATATACTACTATATAGAAAGCCCCTTGTTATGCTGAGCATTTCGGCAAATTAGGTCAGTCTTGTCCTCCAGGATGCGACCCACACCAGTCCACTAACACCCAGGTACCTATTTTACTGATAAGTGAACATGGACAGCAGGTGTCTTAAGGAAAGACGTCCTAATGTTTCCACCCGTACCGGGAATCGACCACCGGACCTTAGTATGTGAGCTGAGAATCGTCATTGTCCCTGAAACCCATTTTACACTTTCATCAAGCTCTCTCTCAAAGTATTGAGTTTTATTAGTTTTTATTTAAAATTTTGAAAAAAATTATTTATATGTATTTTTAAAAGAAAGTACAGGACGATGCCTTCGGGAATATGAAAAATTCATATAACTTATTTTGAACTGTGTACAATCATCTGCAACACTTGTCCAATGTTCAGTTTTCCTGCGAACACATGAGAGTGTTGCTATATATATAAACAAACATTTTCTTTTTCTTTTTCTTATTTTCAAGGCCATCAGCATGAAAGTTATACTATGTCATATTCCCATACAGACACACTTTCAAAAAAAAAAAGGGCAATAAATAAG
The DNA here is from genome assembly GCA_009830355.1 of Cherax destructor. Lineage (NCBI taxonomy): Eukaryota > Metazoa > Arthropoda > Malacostraca > Decapoda > Parastacidae > Cherax > Cherax destructor. Next base: position 13,803 of record WNWK01013832.1, on the reverse strand, counting down.
AAAATAACAGAAGGAAGAATCCTGAACCCCAAACATCTTTTAAGTCCACCAAATACTTCCTGGTCATTGTCTGTGAGGTCTAGTTCCTAATTTATCTCAGCCTTATTACCTCTTTCTTTACTGTTGCCTTCTTTCTTACGGGGCTGCATAGCCACTATATCCTAACTTAGCTTACAATGCTACGTCAGTCTCCTACTCTTCTCTATTACTCATGCGTAGTTATTTCTGTTTTTTCCTGTGTACTCCAAGTTGTGGTTGCAGGGGTCTGGTCACAGCTGATGGCCCCGCCTCTTCACTGTCCGCTACTAGGTCACTCTTCCTACTCCATGAGCTTTATCATACATCTCCTTAAAGCTATGTATGGATCCTGCCTTCACTACATCACTTCCCAGACTATTCCACTTCCTGACAACTCTGTGACTGAAGAAATACTTCCTAACATCCCTGTGATTCATCTGGGTCTTGTTTCCAACTGTGTCCCCTTGTTGCTGTGTCCCATCTCTGGAACATCCTGTCTCTGTCCACCTTGTCGATTCCTCTCAGTATTTTATATGTCGTTATCGTATCCACCCTATCTCTCCTGTCCTCAAGTGTCGTGTGTGTGTGTGTGTGTGTGTATGTACTCACCTAATTGTGGTTGCAGGGGTCGAGACTCAGCTCCTGGCCCCGCCTCTGCGCTGCCCGCTACTGGGTATCTGCTCTCCCTGCTCCATGAGCTTTATCATACCTCGTCTTAAAACTGTGTATGGTTCCTGCCTCTACTATGTCTTTCTCTAGACTATTCCACTTCCTGACTACTCTGTGGCTGAAGAAATGCTTCCTAACATCCCTTTGACTCATCTGAGTCTTCAGCTTCCAGTTGTGTCCCCTTGTTTCTGTGTTCCCTCTAGGAACATCCTGTCACTGTCTACCTTGTCGATTCCCTGCAGTATTTTGTATGTCGTTTTTCATGTCTCCTCTGACCTCTTCTTTTCCTCCAAAGTGTTGTTAAGTAAAATATTTTACTTTTCTTCATAGGACAGACCCCTGAGTTGTGAACTAACCTTGTCGCAAACCTTGCACTTTCCTAGTTTCTTTATGTGCTTGACCAGGGTGTGTTTCCAGACTGGTGCTGCATTTCTAGTATGGGCCTGATGTACACGGTGTCAGTTCTTAAACGAGTCCTTAAAGGTAACGGAACGCTAGTCTTAGGTTTGCAGTCGCCCATAGCTGGCAGTTATCTGTGATGTGTGCCTCCGGAGACGTGCGGCGTTATACTCACGGTCTTTCTCCTTTTCCGAGGTTTGTAGCCTTGTCCGCCTAGCCTGTACTCTGTCAGCGGTTTTTCCCCCTTCTCCGATCTTCATGACTTGCATTGGTGGGATTGAATTCGAGCCTTTTTGCTGACCAGATGTCAGTTTGTCCAGGTCTGTTTGAAGTCCTGCTTGGTCCTCTTCCGATGTGATTCTCCTCATTAATTTCACATCATCTGCACAGACACTTCTGAGTCTATCCCATCTGTCATGTCATTTACATAACCAAGAATAACACTGTCCTAGACTGACCCTGGGAACCCCTCGTCACGGTGCCCACTGTGATACCTGATCACGCACCATGACCCGTTTTTGCCTCCTGTGAGGTATTCCTGATCCATTCAGTGCCCTTCCTGTTATACCTGCTTGTTCTTCCAACTTTTTACTAATCTCATGTGTGTGTGTGTGTGTGTGTGTACAAACATAGAGTCATGAAAGCATTAAGTCACACCAGTGAAGGCACTACGGATATAGCTCAGACAGTGTGTGTGTGTGGTCATCATCATACCAATTATCATGAGGCAGGTAATGGTATGTACATTCTTGTTTCTGGAATGTTTCTTTTGTGTGTGTGTAGGCTTCAGGGATGACCTCACGTGTTGCCTGACACAAGGTGTTGACTGCTCACCCAAGTTTGTACGAACTACGCAAAGATTTTAATTAGCGCTAGACTGTTTACCATTTACATCCGGAGCGTTTCGTCAAGTCCGTTACAAGCAATCAGATGCTTGTAACGGCTTACGAGCAAAAGCTCCTGGAGAGCGAAAGTTGCCATATAAAAGTAGTACTCATTAGTTAGCATTAGTGTCCTTTTACTTAACATATTGTCGGTAATTCTACCAATATCTATTCACACTATGTCTTGTACGACCTAACGCAAAGATTTTACATACAGCGCTACTTTACAATATGTCAGGTAAATACAACACATTTATAACTAATTATGACTTAAACATGTACTGACTTACAAGTTGATCTTCACCACGATCATCGGCCCGTGGTCCATGGTCTTTCTGTGCTTTAGCTTCGCTTCACACACGGAGCTTCAACGGTTCGATCTTCCCGGCGGGTGAAACATTTGACGTGCTTTCCTTTACATCTGTTGTCATGTTCACCTGTAGCAGCAAATAGGTACCTGGTGTTAGTCGACTGGTGTGGGTCGCATCCTGGGACAAGATGAGGACCCCAATGGAAATAGAGACAGTCTCGATGATGCTGACTTTCTTGGTTATCGGGCTACCCTCCGGGTAAATCCGAAGAAATCTTATCTTACGATGCATGAAGACAAGTACGTAACGGGTAAAAGGCGGGGCATTAATGGTGTGTGGTAGTATGTACGTGGCTATTAGTGTATTTATATTAGTAGTAGTAGTAATAGTAGTACTATTAGTAGTAGTAATAGTAGTAGTAGCAACAGCAAAATAGTAGTAGTAGTAGTAGCAGTATAGTAGTAGTGGGCGAGCAGGTATTATAATATGTACTGGTGTGATCTTCAAGGGCGTATATCTTTCAAGGCTGTATGATCTTTTCAAGGGCGTATGATCTTTCAAGGCTGTATGATCTTTTCGGCGTATGATCTTTCAGGCTATGATCTTTCAAGCTATATCTTTTAGCTGTATGATCTTTTCAAGGCTGTATGATCTTTTCAAGGGTGTATGATCTTTTCAAGGGTGTATGATCTTTTCAAGGCTGTATGATCTTTTCAAGGGTGTATGATCTTTTCAAGGGTGTATGATCTTTTCAAGGGTGTATGATCTTTTCAAGGGTGTATGATCTTTTCAAGGGTGTATGATCTTTTCAAGGCTGTATGATCTTTTCAAGGGTGTATGATCTTTTCAAGGCTGTATGATCTTTTCAAGGCTGTATGATATTTTCAAGGGTGTATGATCTTTTCAAGGTGTATGATCTTTTCAAGGCTGTATGATCTTTTCAAGGGTGTATGATCTTTTCAAGGGTGTATGATCTTTTCAAGGGTGTATGATCTTTTCAAGGGTGTATGATCTTTTCAAGGGCGTATGATCTTTTCAAGGCTGTATGATCTTTTCAAGGGTGTATGATCTTTTCAAGGGTGTATGATCTTTTCAAGGGTGTATGATCTTTTCAAGGGTGTATGATCTTTTCAAGGCTGTATGATCTTTTCAAGGGTGTATGATCTTTTCAAGGGCGTATGATCTTTTCAAGGGTGTATGATCTTTTCAAGGGTGTATGATCTTTTCAAGGGCGTATGATCTTTTCAAGGGCGTATGATCTTTTCAAGGGCGTATGATCTTTTCAAGGGCGTATGATCTTTTCAAGGGCGTATGATCTTTTCAAGGCTGTATGATTTTTTCAAGGGCGTATGATCTTTTCAAGGCTGTATGATCTTTTCAAGGCTGTATGATCTTTTCAAGGCTGTATGATCTTTTCAAGGGTGTATGATCTTTTCAAGGCTGTATGATCTTTTCAAGGGTGTATGATCTTTTCAAGGCTGTATGATCTTTTCAAGGGTGTATGATCTTTTCAAGGCGTATGATCTTTTCAAGGGTGTATGATCTTTTCAAGGGCGTATGATTTTTCAAGGGCGTATGATCTTTTCAAGGGCGTATGATTTTTTCAAGGGTGTATGATCTTTTCAAGGGGTATGATCTTTTCAAGGGTGTATGATCTTTTCAAGGGTGTATGATCTTTTCAAGGGTGTATGATCTTTTCAAGGGGTATGATCTTTTCAAGGCTGTATGATCTTTTCAAGGGTAGTATGATCTTTTCAAGGGTGTATGATCTTTTCAAGGGTGTATGATCTTTTCAAGGGTGTATGATCTTTTCAAGGCTGTATGATCTTTTCAAGGGTGTATGATCTTTTCAAGGGCGTATGATCTTTTCAAGGGTGTATGATCTTTTCAAGGGTGTATGATCTTTTCAAGGGCGTATGATCTTTTCAAGGGCGTATGATCTTTTCAAGGGCGTATGATCTTTTCAAGGGCGTATGATCTTTTCAAGGGCGTATGATCTTTTCAAGGCTGTATGATTTTTTCAAGGGCGTATGATCTTTTCAAGGCTGTATGATCTTTTCAAGGCTGTATGATCTTTTCAAGGCTGTATGATCTTTTCAAGGGTGTATGATCTTTTCAAGGGTGTATGATCTTTTCAAGGGTGTATGATCTTTTCAAGGCTGTATGATCTTTTCAAGGGTGTATGATCTTTTCAAGGGCGTATGATCTTTTCAAGGGCGTATGATCTTTTCAAGGGCGTATGATTTTTTCAAGGGCGTATGATCTTTTCAAGGGCGTATGATTTTTTTCAAGGGCGTATGAGCTTTTCAAGGGCGTATGATCTTTTCAAGGGCGTATGATCTTTTCAAGGGCGTATGATCTTGTCAAGGGCGTATGATCTTTTCAAGGGCGTATGATCTTGTCAAGGGCGTATGATCTTTTCAAGGGCGTATGATTTTTTTCAAGGGCGTATGAGCTTTTCAAGGGCGTATGATCTTTTCAAGGGCGTATGATCTTTTCAAGGGCGTATGATCTTGTCAAGGGCGTATGATCTTGTCAAGGGCGTATGATCTTGTCAAGGGCTCACGTTTCCTGCAAGGTGATCAAGAAATCGCTGTGAACACGAAGCCGTTAACCTAGTAATGTTTGACTACTACTACTACTAACATCACTATTGCTACTATTACTACCGCCCCTTTGTTCGTGCACTGTATTTTGTTCATTGGGGAAGCTACGAAGCCACAGTAAATGCCTGATTTATTTTACGTGTCTAAATAAAGTTTTCAATTGATGGGAACTGGGTTATACAATGTGAAAATTAAGAGAATTAAGAAAGCGGTGAAGGTCAAATGATCAAATAAAAGACAAGAAAAAAAGAATAAAAAGAATAAAGGAAAAAAGGGAATAAAAAAGTGAAGTTTTGTGCAAATTCAACTAAAAATATATATTTTTAAAGACATTTAATGTGAAGTCAAGATACGTTTTCAGAAGAAACTTTTACCTGGACGCCGTTTCGCCCGGTTAAGATGTTTATCAAGACATAAGACATAAGTAACAAACAAGACTTAGGAAGGGAAGAGATGTGTGGGTAAAGTGATCCCCTTCAAACACATAAGTAAACAACAACACTTAGATAAAGATCGGGAACTGCTTCTTGAATTTATGGATTTCGGAAAAAAGTCAAGGGTAGAAATGTAGTTAATGTCGCGAATAACCCAGTGAATAGGTGAAAATATCGTAGTTTAAAACAAACTCATAGAATCTGGACGCATTCAGGATTACCGTGTCAACTCTGGCGGCCATTTTCCAAGTTGGCTGCTACTGACCGCATCATAATTCTTTTAATAGGTTGTAACTTTTTTTTTTTTTTTTGCTTGTGACAGCTTTAAATTGCCCAAAGCAAAGACTAAAACACAGTACCATCATGTAATCTGTACCGTAATGGGATTCGACTTAGGTAATTTACATATTTAACTATGTATGATAATCATATTTATGTGTAACTGTACTTAAATAAACTTACTTAATCCCTTCACCTCACAAGCCATTTCATTGCACTGCGTAAAAATTGGTTAAATTTCTCTTATTTTGCGATACCACCATTTGAAATTCGTTTTCATACAGAAGTTTACAAATGTAAATATGTATATATGTACTTGCATCTATTTCCACTGTGCTTTTCTTTTATACAGAATGTTACAAGTGTAGACAGTTGCTCACAGTGTAGACAGCTTCACAGTGTAGACAGCTTCACAGTGTAGACAGCTTCACAGTGTAGACAGCTTCACAGTGTAGACAGCTTCACAGTGTAGACAGCTTCACAGTGTAGACAGCTTCACAGTGTAGACAGCTTCACAGTGTAGACAGCTTCACAGTGTAGACAGCTTCACAGTGTAGACAGCTTCACAGTGTAGACAGCTTCACAGTGTAGACAGCTTCACAGTGTAGACAGCTTCACAGTGTAGACAGCTTCACAGTGTAGACAGCTTCACAGTGTAGACAGCTTCACAGTGTAGACAGCTTCACAGTGTAGACAGCTTCACAGTGTAGACAGCTTCACAGTGTAGACAGCTTCACAGTGTAGACAGCTTCACAGTGTAGACAGCTTCACACCCAGGCAGTGACACTGCTGCAGTTAGCAGGACTGGAGTGACACTGCTGCCAGGATGGTGTCAGCCATCATGGACGATTGCCATTTGGTTACACCACTGTATCTGATTATTAGTATCATTATTATTATTATTGTTGTTGTTCTTTAATGCGCTGACACGTCTGGTTCATTCACAGCAAAAAAAGCAATGGAGGGTTGGATTTTCCGTCGCGTTAATTGCTAATTAATGGTTATAATCATAACCATGAATTTTAAAGACATGGACGGGTAAGCCAGCGGAAGGCCTCGGTCAGATAACCAAAAGCTCCAGCTGTGGGTCATCATATGACTAAGATCCGTGTCAGGAAACACTTGTCCTGTTTCCTGACAAACCTTACCTAACCTAACCTAACCTAGCCCAACCAAACCTAACCTAACCTAGACAAACCTAACCTAACCTAGCCAAACCTAACCTAACCTAACCTAGCCAAACCTAACCTAACCTAACCAAACCTAACCTAGCCAAACCTAACCTAACCTAACCAAACCTAACCTAGCCAAACCTAACCTAGCCAAACCTAACCTAGCCAAACCTAACCTAGCCAAACCTTACCTCCGTCGCGTTAACAGCGGAACTAACACTATGTATGGATCTGCCTACACAAGATAATACTGAAAGTTTACCTTCATCCGTCAACCACGGTTATACCTCACCTTTGATATACCTCTCGGATGCGTCAAGCTGACTCCTGTAGACGACTGACTACAGCAAACAGAAAAGCAAAATGAAAACAAAATGCTGTCTTGAATTCAGCCTAATGATTTCAATAAACTTTCTAATGTGTAAGTAAACGGAAGGCGTATTATTGATGAAAGCTCTGCTGGTGCAAAGGAAAAAAAAAAATGTCAAAAGTGTGTCGAAGAGAGGATTCTGTTGGCAGTTGTTAATTTCGTGACAAGGCTACCGTAACTAACGTAAATCTTCACCATGAAACATCAGTGTGTGACCTTGACACTAGCGTGCAGCAGTGGACCATAAATCTACAAGCCGAGCGTCTACTAGCGAGTACCACATCCAGTACCAAGGCTTAACCAAGAAGACACTCAAGTGTACCCCTTCCATTGTTTTGTATTTTTGTAGCTTGTGTTCGTGGCTTGGTTAGTAGCGTCGTCAGCTTATACACTGAGGCTCCCGGTTCGATCCCCCGTCACGGGTGAAACGATGGCATGTTTCCTTACACCTACTGCCTCTGCTCACCTAGCAGTAAGTAGGTACCTGAGTGTTAGCCAACTGCTGTAGGTCGCATCCTAGGGTACAAGATTAACTTAGGAGGCCCGAAATGTTGTGTATAACGAGGAGACGCTGGAGGAGGTGGTCTTCCAGTGTCTGTTATTGTTGTAGCGTCGACAAGTAACCCCTCAGTGACTACTAATACTACTACTACTACTACTACTACTACTACTACTAATAATAATAATAATCTTTATTTCTACAAGTACATGTACAAGGTATACAGGCCTAGCTGACATCAATGACATACTACTATATAGAAAGCAGCTTGTTATGCTGAGCATTTCGGACAAATTAGGTCAATTTTGTCATTAGGATGCGACTCACACCAGTCCACTAACACCCAGGTACCTATTTTACTGTGAACATGGACAGTAGGTGTTTTAGGGAAACACGTCCTAATGTTTCCACCCGTACCGGGGATCGAACCACAGACCTCAGTGTGTGAGCTGAGTGGTGCTCTAGCAATCGAGCTGCAATAGGTTTAATAACCACGGAGGCCAAGCAGCACACCCAGAGTCTAGTGACTATGACAGTCTGGGATGTACCCAAACTAGAACATAAATACACGAATACACTCACACACAACACACTACCAATACACTCACATACAACACACCACCAATACACTCACATACAACACACTACCAATACACTCACACACAACACACTACCAATACACTCACATACAACACACTACCAATACACTTACATACAACACACTACCAATACACTTACATACAACACACCACCAATACACTTACATACAACACACTACCAATACACTTACATACAACACACTACCAATACACTCACATACAACACACTACCAATACACTTACATACAACACACTACCAATACACTTACATACAACACACTACCAATACACTTACATACAACACACTACCAATACACTTACATACAACACACTACCAATACACTCTACATACAACACACTACCAATACACTTACATACAACACACTACCAATACACTCACATACAACACACTACCAATACACTACACAACACACCACCAATACATACAAACACACCACCAATACACTTTACATACAACACACTACCAATACACTCTACATACAACACACTACCAATACACTCACATACAACACACTACCAATACACTACATACAACACACTACCAATACACTCTACATACAACACACTACCAATACACTCACATACAACACACTACCAATACACACACTACAACACACCTACCAATACACTCACATACAACACACTACCAATACACTACATACAACACACACCAATACACTCACATACAACACACCACCAATACACTACATACAACACACTACCAATACACTACATACAACACACTACCAATACATTTACATACAACACACTACCAATACACTCACATACAACACACTACCAATACACTTACATACAACACACTACCAATACACTTACATACAACACACTACCAATACACTTACATACAACACACTACCAATACACTTACATACAACACACTACCAATACACTTACATACAACACACCACCAATACACTTACATACAACACACTACCAATACACTTACATACAACACACTACCAATACCTTACATACAACACACCACCAATACACTTACATACAACACACTACCAATACACTTACATACAACACACTACCAATACACTTACATACAACACACTACCAATACACTTACATACAACACACTACCAATACACTTACATACAACACACTACCAATACACTTACATACAACACACTACCAATACACTTACATACAACACACTACCAATACACTACATACAACACACTACCAATACACTTACATACAACACACACCAATACACTTACATACAACACACTACCAATACACTTCACATACAACACACTACCAATACACTCACATACAACACACCACCAATACACTTACATACAACACACCACCAATACACTCACATACAACACACTACCAATACACTTACATACAACACACCACCAATACACTCACATACAACACACCACCAATACACTCACACACAACACACCACCAATACACTCACACACAACACACCACCAATACACTTACATACAACACACTACCAATACACTCACACACAACACACTACCAATACACTCACATACAACACACTACCAATACACTTACATACAACACACCACCAATACACTCATACAACACACCACCAATACACTCACATACAACACACTACCAATACACTACACACAACACACCACCAATACACTCACATACAACACACACCAATACATTTCACATACAACACACTACCAATACACTCACACACAACACACTACCAATACACTCACATACAACACACTACCAATACACTTACATACAACACACTACCAATACACTTACATACAACACACCACCAATACACTTACATACAACACACTACCAATACACTTACATACAACACACTACCAATACACTTACATACAACACACTACCAATACACTTACATACAACACACTACCAATACACTTACATACAAACACTACCAATACACTACATACAACACACCACCAATACACTTACATACAACACTACCAATACACTTACATACAACACACTACCAATACACTACATACAACACACTACCAATACACTTACATACAAACACACCAATACACTTACATACAACACACTACCAATACACTTACATACAACACACTACCAATACACTTACATACAACACACTACCAATACACTTACATACAACACACTACCAATACACTTACATACAACACACTACCAATACACTTACATACAACACACCACCAATACACTCACATACAACACACCACCAATACACTTACATACAACACACCACCAATACACTTACATACAACACACTACCAATACACTCACACACAACACACTAACAATACACTCACATACAACACACCACCAATACACTTACATACAACACACCACCAATACACTCACATACAACACACCACCAATACACTTACATACAACACACCACCAATACACTCACATACAACACACTACCAATACACTTACATACAACACACCACCAATACACTCACATACAACACACCACCAATACACTCACACACAACACACCACCAATACACTTACATACAACACACCACCAATACACTTACATACAACACACCACCAATACACTCACATACAACACACCACCAATACACTTACATACAACACACCACCAATACACTCACATACAACACACCACCAATACACTTACATACAACACACCACCAATACACTTACATACAACACACTACCAATACATTACATACAACACACTACCAAACACTCACATACAACACACCACCAATACACTCACATACAACACACCACCAATACACTCACAACAACACACCACCAACACTCACACACAACACACCACCAATACACTACATACAACACACTACCAATACACTTACATACAACACACTACCAATACACTTACATACAACACACTACCAATACACTTACATACAACACACTACCAATACACTTACATACAACACACTACCAATACACTCACATACAACACACTACCAATACACTCACATACAATACACTACCAATACACTTACATACAATACACTA